>DWQK01001182.1:0-16535 GCA_018231225.1 Noctuana stator
GGAGACGAGTGCTCGAACTAGCATATAGATAGGCAACACTTTACTTGCACCGGTCACTTGGTACACAAGAATTACTAGTTGCATCCAGCCTTTCCATTCGTCAGTTTGTTCTCGGTGAAGGACTCTTGAATGGCTGAAAATAAAAATGTTTGTTATTATTACTTAAACTGTGTAAAAACATTTTAGGTGGTACAAGATTTTTTCTTAAGAGCATAAAATGCAATCACATTCAGAAATATAATTCCGAAGCTTGAATTCCAAAGATTATAACTAAGATGATTAACGCCCATGATTTCTAAGGTTTCAATATAAAACAAATCTAAACTCACTTGCTTGATCTAGATTCATCGGTGAAAAAAAGCCCCAATGCGATGACATACCCTACTGGCAACCAGAAACTCCACTCAGAATAGTATTTATTCTCCTTCATAAAGAAATTAGTTCTATCACACAGATAGAAGTACGCCATAATGACCCCAAGCTTCGCGAGGGCAACCAGTGGTGATGGGTTGGATGGCGGTGGAACAGTCACCAGTGAGTAGCCCTCGACCCGTTGCCGGATGGTCTGCGACCAGATCCAAATGCCTCGAATGCCGGCTAACACTGCGCTAGAAAGAGAAATGATTACTCAAATATGACGGTTTAAGTGGTCATGCAGAACAAAACGAGGAGTTAACATATTTTTATGTTTATTTATTTATATAAGGCTTTCATTCCAGAACTAAGAATAAAATTTGACACAGTAACTGATTTGAAAAAGAATTATAAAAGAACCCTATGTTGGTTTGCGTTTTGGCATAGGCCTCCACCAGAATATATCCTAGAGTTAACATTATATCCTGCAAATCCAGGTCTTACTCATCAGAGGAGAAATGGTACCAGAATAAGCAGCTTGAGCTTTGTGCAGAGTCGAGGAATCATTGTAGAAATTCATGTTATACATCTGTGAATTGTGAGCTGTGAAACATGCATGGTCCAGGTTTATGTTGTACTCACCAGAGTAGAAATAGCGCAAAAGTGAGCAACTGCAGCTGGGTACAAGGCTCTGGCTGAGCGCAACAAGAACCGTCGTGGAAGTTCATGTGGTCGTTGCAGAACATGTTGAGGAGTTGTTGCGCGCAATGACGTAACGCTGTGTTGCTTAGTGATACTCCATCTGCAGAAGGCACGCCCGCTGCCGCCAGACGAGCGGAGTTCCAGAGCTTCACTTCGCTGTGTGTTAGGATCTGGAATGTTCGAGAATATATTAAAAATTAGCCAGCTTAAGAGGTGTGTCTGCAGCAGAACTTGTATATTTGACCCTGGGAAGTAGCATATACGATTTGTCTCATGTTTAAGATTGGCTTTAGATATTCATAGGTTGCAGGGACAACTTAACATCAGGAGGCCTTTATGCTTTAAATGTATTTTTTGGGTTTACAATAATTTTTTTTTTTATTTATGACCAAAATTAAATCAAAACTAAGTAACATGCACAATATCCCCAACTTTTAAGGCAATTTAAAAACTATTTATTTATATGATAGTGCACAAGTACATAAAACAAGCTTGATAATATAATAAGAATGCTATATAATGACACAAAGATCAATCTTATATGTAAAAATGACTACAATCCTTACCTCCATTGCAGCCCTATTATAAGCATCAATATCGCTGTTACTGATGCTCAAATCATTCTTCAACTTGGATGTCTCCACGCCTTCTAGCAACTTCCACAGCACCTGAGTGTTCCGTGCTGCAAGCGAATCTATAGGCTGCACCAACTGCGTAAGGTTCCTTTTGTATTCCTCCAGTACTAGGTCTGTGGTGTTACGACTCTTGATCAACTGCAGACCAGTGCCTGCGACAATGACAGACGGTGGCCGATCTGATGTCTGCCTACAAGAAAACAAATACTTATAAATAAATTCAAAAAAATTCACAAATGTATAAAGATCACCGGGTCAGCTAGTCAAATATAAGAACGCTACGGATACAGGAGTCCATTGTTGTAGTTTCAAGATAACTTACCAAGCTCTGAATTGTTCCACCATCGTTTTGGAGACATCCTCACTCCATATAAAACTGACCGCGAGCCTTAGCTTATTATCCATATAAGAGTAGTTAGGTCTATGATGGTCTATTGTTGAATATGATGTATCTAAGTCCAGTCGTGTTTTTAATATACCTGAAATGTTATATCAAATTATGTCTGTTATACATATTTGGTTGCACAATAGTATTATAATGAAGGCACTACTGAAATTTTGTTTTCAGTGACACACTTTAGGGTCAACACTTTTTATGGGCTGGACGTGGGTCTCTCCATACATGGGATGGCCTGGAGCTTACTCACTATGCTGCTCCAATGGGTATTGGTGGAGATACGGGTTTCAGGTTAGCAGCCAAACCATCTTGGAAGATATCAAACTGCCCAAAGGCCCAAACCAATTTGAACATAGTTTGTTGTTAACCATCAATAAACACTGGGACCAACAACCGAATGCCTTCCGAAGCATGGAAGTTACTTAACTTGTGGGATTGCTTGTGATACACACTAGAAACGCTTTTAATAAGCACAAAAATGTACTCACCAATAAAATATTCATATAGTTGTTCTAAATGTGAATCGCCTATGAATGCAAAACTGTTGTATTTCCCCCAAAAAGCCAGATACCTTAGACATCTTCTAGCGTCCCTGTAAGATGGAGATGTGGAGAGAACTTTATTATATGCATACACAACACTGTTTTGTCATTATGATATACAATAAATATGAGGAAAAGCACTTGAAATAACTGATATATATACAACATCATGGAATAACCCATCAGTTGTAGTCGGGCTGTTTGCTTATTTAAAAAAAAATGTGATAGAACTAGTATGTGATAGTAGTAGGTTCACCCAGGGAGGTACCACAGCTGGCCTCATAGCTGGCCTCAGGTCTTGTGGCAACTTCTCCTGAATCAGTTGGAGGGTTGATGCCAGAAATGTTATTAGCAGCAACCATCTAAGTCCATGAGTAGCGAAGACTCCATGTATGACCTCTTATGGTCATCATAAGCCATTGTGAGTCTCTATTACAATACAGCAATTAAACAATTAAATATAAAGCAAAATTAGAATGATGGGACAAACAGATAATGTTTGTAATCACTTGATTAATTTTAGAATTTTGAAAATTTGATAATAAGTTTGATAAGTTGTAGAACTTGCCACAAAAGTATTTCACTTACGTCTTAGAATATCTGTGTAGCATGCATCCATAGGGTTGCCACTCATGATCTCCTTTATACCTCCCTGAAGACAACAGCCAGGTACATGAATCTGTGCCTAGAAAGAATAAAAGATTAATTGACACACATTTTATCTACGGTATTGTAAATTTCTCTGAATATTAACTTTAGTGGAAGGTTCAGGGAAGGACGCTGAGGTACCCAAGAGGTACAAATAAAACGCCTGAGATCTTCTGTTTACGCTTTGACAATATTAATACTTTAAAGTACTATACATTGCAATTATATGCATATCTTACAGTGCGGCTACACTATGCTGTTGCCGCGAACTATTACCCAGACGGCCACACACAGCCCTACTCGGGAGATTGTTAACCAACAATATACTGACAATATACGCTAGTCACACTACCTCAATGCACACTTCCCTCATCACTCGCCAAGTGTGGCCGGTATGAAAAGATATCATTTTTGTTAAGTGGCTGATACACAAATTAAAATTATCATATTAAGTATCTATTGAAAAATGTTGGTATGGCCAAGGCACTCAATGACTCATGTTTCACAAATTGTATAAAAACTTAATTACCGTATCGCAAGTGCAGAATTCCATGGTATCCGATAAAACCAATCACTAATACGAAGGCCACGAGCTTCGCGTTATTGACATTTAACTGGTCAATAAACCATTCTGCGGAAGTTTTCTTTGGGTACGAAACCATAGCGAAGATCACGAAAAACCGGCAGTAAATGAAGTACGGTTCCTGCGACTGTTTAGTTAATATAACTATACTTTGATTTCAGCCATAGATAGTTTAGTTACTTAGCATTATTATTGTATTGTTAGTTAACTAATTTATACAATAATTACAACACCAATTGGATTGAATCGACCTCAATCAATCAAAACTATCAAAGTACAAGCAAAAGTCAAAACAACCAGCGCGTCGCTTCAATTTTTGACGACTTGACGTCGGTGACATTATGGTATTGTATTGTACTGTAGGTAAACTGTCATTCTGACAGTTCCAATAGTTTATTTTTCTGTAGTTCCAATTTATTCGTTGATTGCACTAAGTAGTCTGTGGTTGATTGATAAATTTGACATTGACAAGACAATAAAATTGACGGTATTGACGTAAAATGTAATGACGTTCGTTGTCATCCATGAATAAAATAAAATAAATAAAAATTTTATGTACATACCTACATACATACATATTAAATTAATTATTTATTAAATTGAATTTGAATTTGAACTTTCTAAATCTGGTTTTGACCTTAAAGTGATTTAATGCGATTAAGTAAGTATTATCAAAGTAAAGGACAATGAATTTCGGTGGAACGTTACGTCTGAACAAGTTCGCTTGCTTTACTCTAGTTTTCATTGTGTTTCTCATTATTTACTGGCAATACGGCTCAGCCGGGGAGCCGCCGACCAAGACCGATGTTGTAAACCTGAGACATCTGTTAAAAGCGGCGATATACGCTGCTGAGATGGGCGGGAAGAAGGTGAAAGAGGGTACGAATCACAAAATGAATATAAAGAGTAAAGGCAAGACGTTGGAAGGGGCGAACGACCCTGTCACTGACGCGGACCATGCCTCGCACTGCGTGATGTTCGCTAGCCTGGTGAGCACGTTCCCAGCAGTGCATGTGGTGTCCGAGGAGATGTCTTCCGCTACCAAGTGCTCAGCACAGAGCCCTTTGGAGCTGGAGTACTCGACTCCAGAAGCGTACAAAGCTATTGATGACCTGAACGATGAATATGTACCAGGAAAACATGTGTCAATATGGATTGATCCTCTGGATGCTACCCAGGAATATACTGGTAACTTTTATATAACTCTTGTTAGAATTCCCTTCCAAGGGAAAATATAAAAAAGGTAACAGCAATCAAAACATATACAACATACTGCACAAAATAATAAGAAATCCTAATACTTATCTCTATATCTCTATCTCTCATTGTTTTTATTATTTGGTATACATCGAAGTGTGTTTAAAATATGTATATTATTATGTATTAACTTCTTTTTATCTTGATCATTCCAGAGAGCTTATTTCAGTATGTTACAACAATGGTGTGCGTAGCAGTGCGTGGTGTGCCCATAATTGGTGTCATCCACTTTCCGTTCATGCCTCGTACTTACTGGGCGTGGTACACGAAGACCACGTCAAGCAACATGCCCCATGCTGTACACGTAAGACTTTATTTATTTCAACTACTTTTGTCAAACTTTAAAAACCTTAACATGTATAATAGTAACTTGATCTGAGCTGAGAAGCGACTTGAGTAGGATTTTGACTCATAATTTTACTACCTCACTGAGTGAAATCTGTCACTAATGATTGGAGTTGTAGGTTTGCACCTGAATGTTCCTTGAATGATCTTTTTTTTCAACCTTTGTTGGTCAAATCCACTCGGGTTGACTGTGTAACTCTTCTATATAGCGACTCCTGTCACATTCTCTATCAACGAGTACGAGTTTGGCAAATGCACTCAAATGACTATCGAGTCACATCACTGATATAAGCACAATCAGTCATAGGACTGTTTTAAACTGTTGCTTCTTATAAAGAAATTAATAAGAACAACAGTTCTACGACTAATAGTGCTTATAGCATGTACTTATGTAAATAAATAATATTATAATTGGCAATTTCACAAACTGACCACACTTACATGAGGCGAACATCAGCCTCTGGGGTAGCAGCGCAACTACATGCGTCCTCAGGCAGGACCTGAGCCTGCTTGAGGTTAGATGTAAATGTCCATGGGCGGCAGCGACCACTTAACATCAGGGGGTCTGCATGCTACTTCATATCATAAAAAAAAAATTACAGTAACCGAAATCAAATTATACATGTTTCAGAATGACAAATACAAAGATCATCCACGTATAGTAGTGTCCCGCTCGCACTCAGGCACAGTCAAAAATTTAGCAACAAAGACTTTTGGTCCCACTACAAGTATAACGCCTGCAGGGGGCGCTGGATACAAAATTATGGAAGTCATCAACGGTACTTACGACATTTATCTGCACGCCAGTGTAATAAAGAAGTGGGATATATGTGCAGGTGATGCTATTATAAAGTCGGTTAATGGGAGAATGACCACTTTGAAGGGACACAATGTTGACTATGAATTTGGTGAAAATTTTGTTGTGGCAGATGGTATTCTGGTGTCGAGGTTTGATCACCAACATTATATGGATAGGTTGAAAACGTAATAGTCACAGTTAATTTATCAAGAGCATTGTTGGGCAACCTTTTGTCAGGAGCTGCATAGTGGTAGCATAGTTTAGAAGGACAGCGTATTAGTAAAATGGAAGTAATGACAGTTCTGTTGATATATTAGCAATAATGACAAAAAGGTTAATTTACGAAAACAATATTAATTTTTAAAATATAAGTTTAAATAAATATCATTAAATAGCAAAATGAAACGTCTGTTCTGTAACTCAGACCGGACATCTTGCTACAACTTATTTCAATTATTATTCTCGAATTTTACTTTCGAATATTAATTCAATTTGTACGTATATGTAGCAATCTATACTATAAAAGACAATTGTACAAGATATAAGTTCTTCCCGCATTTCAACAAAAAATGTGCTATCGACAAATGATTAAGAGATATTGAAAAAAAAAACTATTATATCAATTTAGAGACGGCTGTGATATTCTCATTATTTAATTTATAATTTAATGCAGTTTTTGTAATGTTATAAATGCTGTTAAAACATATTGTTGGATACTATGCGATATTTACAAATTATTAATTCTAAAAAGTTAACTAAAATTAAATTAGGTTGTGTGCACTTGTAGGTACCTAGTCTAACTCTTAATTTCATATAGGAAAATTTAATCTTGACGATTAATTAATATTAGGTATTAGATTGTACTATTTTATTTAATAAAAATTTTAGCATTTACATTTAGCATGATAGTACTAATAATTAAGTTTGATATTTTATTAACAACATGCATTTTGTATATAAATTTTGGTAAATACCTACCTATTTATTATCAAGAATATAGAAGTAAGAAGTCGTGTACAAGAAAATGTGTGTAAATATTTCTATTTATTTATATACAATGTAGGTAGGTACTTAAATACATATTTGTTTGTAAGAACATTGATTTTGATTAGCTTTTTAATTTAGGCGGAAAATAAATACTATAAAGTTCAGTAACATTACCTTTTTACAAATTTAATTTTGTTGTCAAGTAGTAGGTTTGATTTCATCCCCGAATTCCGAGTTTCGGGATCCCGGATAACAAAAAAAGGAAAATTTTCGTCAAAAAGTAAAAATATTTTAATTTTCAAACATAATTGAAAAAAAAAAATGGGTGAATAAAAAAACACAAAAGTCATGTTTAACTATGTTTATTCAATAAATAAATCGGTACCAGTTTAATACACAAAACAGTCCGCACCACTGCACGGCAATCGCCAGTGATTTTGAACTATAGTCATACCAATGGCGTAGCGTAGCGCGGGCGGCAGGGGAGGTAAATAATAAAAATATTTTGTAAATATTTAAACCATTTGCCACCACCGGCACACTTAAAAAAGGTTACAACTAGTAGCGATATGGTGGGTATGACGATGGAAACTTGGTTCCTGGGCGGCAGATTTGATTTTAGGGGAAAAAAATACGTCATCATTTGTAATTGGCTAAAGGGGCGGCGAAAATACTGTCCGCCCCGGGCTGCGGACACACACTACGCCACTGGACTATACACTCGTAAATTATATTGTAGGAGCTACACAAGCGATTCAATAAAATAGGAATGTGTTCGAATTGAGTCGATTTTTGTAAGTGTATATATACGGAACTTCTTATACTAAAACCGAGGTTGCACAAGGCGACGGAGATGCGACTGCGACGCGACAGATAAACCTAGATCAAACAAAATATATCCGCATCAGTGACGATTAAGCGGCTATTAATCAAATTGAATTCGACGCTCGCTGATATTAATTTTAATACATTTGGTATATACTTATACATTTATGTGTATGTATACTACTAATTACATCATACATAAAATCTTTAAAATAATATAAGCTTGGATATTTAATCACAAGTTTTTGTTATTGCATTATTCTTTCAATCCGATTCGCATATTGCAAGAGCCTGTAGGTCGAATTATAATATGTACCTACCTAATAATTTTAGGTCTAAAATATTAAATTAAATAAAGTTCGCCCATCGTGCCGTCAATGAGTCTTTGAGTCCGTTTACAATTATTGTTTTTGCTTAATCACCATCGCTGCGCCGTCGCTTTGAAAGTGCACCATTGGCTTTAAAGTGTAGTCACATCTACGGCTAATCGCTGAAACGCGGAATCGCTTACCGTGAATATGATGACCTTTGCACTGTTGTTAGTTTTTTACACGTAGACATTATATAATTATATAAATATTTGACCAGGATGTTTCAATTAAAAAAAAACATACCTACAGCTTACTTTACATATTAGTAAAATTATATATTCCCCCAATTGCTGTTATATACACGTAATTTTAAAAAAAAATCTATAAATATTATGTCTGTTAAGTAGAAACAAAAAAAAACTGCAAAATATAAATAATTCGAAAAATATTATATAAATCACAATGATTTAAGGTTATATTATCTGTAATATCCTGGGATGGAATCTTATTTATTTGACAAATTTCACTGTTAATGGACTATGTGGTTAGGAATGAAGTAGGTATATTGTAAAAACGCTAAATATTTTTATAATAATATGTTATGTTCACTTACACATTAATGTAGAATCCGATGCCAACTCTACGATCTAAGCGAAGTCTCACCTTTGTATCGAGGAACAAATTATATTAGTAATTGAGTAATTTGTTTAAATTTTTAGTATACATTAACGTTGGAATTGATAAAATGTTCAAGAAACAATTTTCCCATATTCACAGAATTGTTTAAAAAAGAAAATAATTTACTTCTGATACCTGTGTAATGGAATGGAACGCGTTTTCATGAATGTTTATAAAAAATTTAACACTGTTCTTCAATTTGAAGTTTCCACAATATTTGACTGAGATACTTAATCCGAAATAAGTGTACAATTAAAACCAGACGAGAACATACCATTTTTAGCTGTGAATATTAAGCAGAGTTATAATAAGTATAATTTAATCGTAACTGATTAATTAAGCTGATAATGCACTAACAAAATTTACAAATACATGAGGAATCGCACTTACAAAATAGTTTATAAAGCGATTATACATTGAGTATACTTCCTTAATAAGATACAGTTGTACTTACGATACATTATTGTATTAAACATTTTTTTTTTTTCAATTTTTTTTAAATATAATTGACAATCCATCCCAGACGTGTATCATTAATTAAAAAAAAAATGGCTATATTTCACTGTTATTAAAAGTAAAATAAATTTATCGTTAATTTTTAATTTCCAAAAAGGTACTGTATTATCACTTTGGCAAAAGCATTTTTTCTTATTTGACCCATTTTTGGTTGCTATAAGTTACAATAAAAATCAATCAAAAAATGGTGGCTCTAAGCAAAATCAAATTTTTAAAAGAGAATTGATAATGATTTAAGTGCACTTTGTAACAAATCCAATTTTATAAGGACATTGGAAACATGCACCATTTTCAAGTACAATAATTTTATTGAATAACAGTAACACAGCTCACCCTGACCAGATATTAGAATCAAAACATCGTTCAATCCATTAAATTATGTTCAGTAAGCTTATTCAATTAATCATTTTAATCATAATTTAATAAGTTCCATTAGATATTTGAAGCTCGAAACAAGACGAAGAAAATTTCTAAGATCTAAAAATTTGAATCTCTTGTACAAATAGTATATTGGACTTAGCACGCCATATATATATAACAGTATGTACTACAACAAGACGCACACATTTCAAACTAAGGACTGTATGACTTAACTGTGTGACTGTGAGTGAATGTGGTTTTTGAAGAGAGTACAGGAAAACCTTTGCAAGTCGAACCTCGATAACATACACTACTTGAGAAAAAGTTCCCTTTTTTATGACATGAAGTAGCAGACGAGCATGCAGGCCACCTGGTGTTAAGTGGTCGCTGCCGCCCATGGACATCTACATCCAAGCTCAAACGGGCTCGTGTCCTGTCTGAGGTCGCATGTAGTTGCGCTGCTACCCTGGAGGCTGATGGTCGCCTCAAGTAAGTGTGGCCGGTAACCGCACCTTTCCACCGATAAACAAATGAATCGCTTCATTAGCCTCACGGCAGACATGGGTGCAGCGGTGGTACTTTCCCGGTCGAACCATACAAGTTCTACCTACAGACAACTACATGATTCCGTTTCTTTCATTAGGATGCCGTGATATTAGTAGAAGGTGGTCCGGAAGAAACGACTGAGCTGTTGAAGCACAAATTCGATTACATCTTCTATACAGGTGGCACTAATGTGGGTAAAATCATCTACGCCGCTGCCACCAAAAATCTCACTCCGGTCACTTTGGAATTGGGTGGTAAAAGGTAAGGTTCGAACATTTTTGTTACTCGTAACACTTAACTCTAACTCGTATCATAAAATAAATTAAAAACATTTTTTACACTCGATGAACGTCAAATAACACAATACATCGGCTTTAGGCAGCCTTTTGGGTAAGGTAGGCCGGGAGAAAATAGCCGGCAGAAAAAAACTCGGCTTTCCTTTCATCAAGTGTAAAATCACAAATGTAACTGTTCAGCTTTAGCTGACAGCGCGCACACGTGACAGCTGATCGTGTGCGTCACTATCACCACCGCCAACTGCTCCCATATTAGAGAAGACTGAAACTAATGACAATGGGTATAGAAATAGCCTGGCTGAGTAAGATCAATCCCAGACTTTCTTATCACTCAAATATTCCTTAACATAATTTATTGTAGAACAAAGTAGAGCATTTTCCTTGTGCTTTGTGCTCGTTATTGCTACTTCAATTATCTATCGCTGTGGGTTATTTAATTAATAATAGTTCCTAAGTTTTACATTTACTTTTAAATCTGTAACCTGAATAATGCTTTAATTGATTGAACTGAATGAACATAATATAAACATTTTGAAGCCGAATTTAGGTACATTATGAAATTAGTGTGACTCATGATGCAATTAATTTCATTAATTCCCTTTGCATTACTTGCAGTACCCGTGGAACTTTTGTTTCAATAGAATAATATTGTCATTATATCAACAGTAAAGCTGGTATTGTTCTTGTCAGCATCAATGCTTTATTTAGCAGTTGAAAACGTTGTACAGTATAGCAATTTCTTTGTCACCCCCTTTATGTCATTTTTATCTAATGTAGCTGGTTGCAATTAAGCCACATTACATATTATAAAAAGTCAAGGTTCAAGATTTTCTTCATACTCGTTATAAATCATGACTGCTTATAATTACTTGAGTTATGCTGTATTAATTATATTTATGTTAACGACAATTTTATCATTATTCTATTTTTTTACATCGACTTATAGTAAATGCACTTTGCTTTTATTATTTTCCTTCTTTATTTTGTTTCCTATTTCAGTCCAGTGTACATTGACAATACCGTGGACATAGTGGTGACGGCTAAGAGGGTCCTCTGGGGCAAGTTGATCAACGCTGGTCAGACCTGCATCGCGCCGGACTACGTCCTCTGCTCCCGGGAGGTCCAGGACAAGTTTGTTGAGGCCTCTAAGAAAATCCTGCAGGAGTGGTATGGTGAAGATCCCCAGAAATCGCCTGATCTTTGCCGGATTATCAATAGCAGGCACTTTAAGTAAGAAAAAAATTATATCAGTCCATTTTGTTTGACTCATTTTTAACCAATTTTGATTATTTCTTAATGACCGATTTTTTTGATCCGATCTTGTTAATGACGTCATCAGCAAAATTTAAGTAAATAATATTAAAAAGGCCATTAATAATACTATTACAATACAAAGCATAATAAAAAATACCTAGTAAAAACAAGTCTTATTGTCGAATGGTAATTTCATAACTTTCAGCCGCCTCCAAGCTCTTATTGATGCTAGCAAAGGCAAAGTCGCTATCGGTGGCAACTATGACCCCAAAGAGAGATACATAGCACCCACAATCATTACTAACGTGACAGCAACTGATAAGGTAATGGAAGACGAGATTTTCGGGCCCATTCTCCCTATTGTTAACATCGATAATGCCTATGAGGCCATCAAGTTCATCAATTCTAGGTAAGTGAACTTCTGAATCGGTTTTATTTGAGTGATCAAGGGCTAAGGGCATTGGCATAGGTGCTTTTGAACTGTTATTATCGCGATTTGTTATTACAAAGTTTAATGTTGGCCATCAATTATCGACTACTATTTAATTGTGCTTATTAAATTCAGTAAAGATTGTACAAGTCAGTAGATTACATGATTCAATATTTTATTTGATACTAGCAACCCGCCCCGGCTGCGCACGGGTGCAATGCTGATACTAAATACACTACAGAAAAACTGTGAACGTTTATACACATAAACCTTCCTCTTCAATCACTCTATCTATTGAAAAACCGCATCAAAATCGGTTGCGTAGTTTTAAAGATTTAAGCATACATAGGGATATAGGGACAGAGAAAGCGAATTTGTTTTATACTATGTAGTAATTATTCTCTGCACCTTTAACTACACTACATTTAAAAAAAAAGAAATGTGGTGTTACAAAATAATTTTTTTTCTGTCGTGTGCTGTATGTAATACAACTTAATCTTTTTGAATACGGTTAAAAATATCTATGCCATTGCTTTCATTTGGACTATGAACTGGTGCGCTTACTCCATTCTGTGAGCGTTTCAATGTTAAGTCGAACGAGAAACAATCGGGACTCATATTGGCTTACGAGCTTCCGGGGTCAGGACAAACTGATGCACTACGAGTTTGACGCACTGTCATTGAAAAATCAACCTAATTTTTATAACATGAGCGTTGATTTTGCCACTCATTCCGTTTTCATTGGTTTTATTTTCATCACAAATGCTGGAGTGTCGAATGATTTCGTGCTTGAAGTTCAAATTGTCAAGTCATTCAATGGAAATAATGTGTTATGTAGATGGTTTCCAATATCATTTTTTCGTAGTTAATTGAGTCCATTGAGTGTCAAATGACTGTCTTTGATTATACTATCATCAATCAATGAATTCAAACAATATTAAATTAAGTTTGATTATTGAAATATTTTTTTTCTTATAAATACTTTAATATACCTAGTTTATATATTTATATATGTATGTATTGATGGTAGTCAAGTATTAGTTTATTTAAACTAAGTATGTTATATATTTTTGAGCTAAGATTATGTATTTTCTTGGGTACTAGCTGTGCCACGCGGTTTCACCCACGTTAAGAATAGTAACGTAATGCTTGATAGCCTATAACCTCATGAATGTAGCTATCATATAGAAAAAGAATTTTTAAAATCGGTCTAGTAGTTTCGAAGCCTATGCAATACAAACAAACAATCAAATTTTTCCTCTTTATAATATTAGTACAGATTATCATATTATAGGAACGTAGGTACCTACTACTTAGCAATGTGCTATGTTAGTGTTTTTGTTTTGTCTATGGAGTGTATATTTTGTGTGTGTAAGACATTTTTCATGCCAACTTTTGCATTAATTCACTGCAAAAATACAAGAGAGCAATCATAAACAAAATCACTGGAATAACATAAATATAAAACTTGTTAAAATTATGATAAGTGTAATTACATATTTATTTATTTTTGGGAAACAAACAAATGTTATTTGACAAAAAAAAAACGATTTAGTGAAGTTTCCACTTTCGGTATTGCACTTGCCGTGGGATATTTGCATTTGAATAATGGAATGATTCGACTTGTCATTGGTACGGAGTTCAACAGATAATAATCAGTACCTTTTCAGTTCGTGCGTCGAACAATGACTTAATTGTTTCGTTTCTGTACGAATTGTTTGTAAAGAATGTATCTGTACTTACATGGACCCCATGTTCCGATTCCGGTATGGGGGAGGCAAATTCCGGGTTTTGACCCAGGGGGATGGGGTATCAGCAATTGACCCTAAAAAATACCTTACAACATAAATAATGTGTATGCCTATATTATTAAACAAGCACCCAACATTATTAAAAAGTAAGCAAAATGAATAAATAAAAAACATTTGCAGTTTGCAGTATGTACCTAAATGTTATTATTTTCGGAACGAACACCGCACCGTTATCTGAATATACAAAGCAGATAATAATTATAATTAAATCATGTATATAGGTTTTGCAGCGAATATCCTGTTCTAAATGTTTGTTTCCACAAATATACCACAGATAAGTTATAATTATTTTATTGATTGAGATTAAAGATTCGAATTTAAATTTTACGAATAATTATTATGAAATGCTATTTCATGAGTAGGGGACCCACAACAAGCATTACTTAAGGAAAGGTAATCTTTATATTAGTATAATATTATTATAATTATTTATTTAATCAATAATACACACCATATACTCGTCCCTGCTTCATAAATGTTTATGCCCTGATATACTGTGGGTATATATCGAAAACCGGTTGCACCCGGAATTACCACAAAACGGTCATACATCATTTCAGGGAGCACCCATTAGTTCTATACGTGTTCAGCAAACAGAGCAACATACATAAGTTGTTCAACGAACAAACGCGTTCGGGAAGTCTGTGCGTGAACGAAACAATCATGTTTTATGGCGGTAAGGAACATATTATGTCATGCAGCTTCTTGTAAAATTACACCAATTTATTTTCATATGGCGGAACAGTAAATTTCTTTCTAAGTAATTGTAACTCGCGTTACGAAAATGACCGAGTTCAAAATTATCGCGACCATACTTAAAGCAAATTTGCAAATTTAAAACTCGTATGGTTTTCTCATGGATGCCGCTGTCAGATCTGGACCAAATTTTAATGGGACTTAACGAGAAGTGCCAGCTTTCAAATAAAAAAAGAATCATCAAAATCCGTTCACCCAGTCGAAAGTTATGTGGTAACATTATTAAATAGATAAAAATAGATTTATAGTCGATTTATAGTCTGTAATAGCACCGTTAAATTGATAGAATTATTTTATTTATTAAATTTTAAACTGGCCAGTTCTTTGAAGAAGCATTTACGAAGCGCGCTTGGATAAATAAATTGGTGCAACTTTACAATAAGCTAGACGGTGGTAGGATTGGGACTCGGTTTTTATACAAATTAATTCATTATTACTCACGTAAACCCATTTACATTACATAACGTATTTATGCGTTTGTAAGTTTTAAAAATAATTAATTTGTATGAGAAATTTAACTGTAAATGTGGGAACTCGTGATAATGATTTGTAGTGTTGTGTCTTGGTTCATAAATGCTCATTATCGGTTATGGTGCTCTGATAATCGCATGATTCTTTGAGGATGTTAATATAAGGTGGAGGATATCGTTTAGTATCTACAAAGTAGTTAATATAGTACCTATTTTCTGTGTTTTAGATGCCTACTTACCTGTCAGTAAAATTTGTGATTACACTTTATTTTCATATACAAAAATTATAATTGAGTATGGCTATTAGTAAATAAAAACATTTAATCAACGTTGTGTATAAATTGTATTTAATTAGGACCAAACTGTTTGAAGTTCCCGGCGCGGTGTGACTTGACATGCGATATGAAAAATACTTTTTTTGTGATTTTTTTCTCAAAACAGTTATGTATATTTTATATAATAGTTGCGAGTTTTATTGCCATCTAAAACGAGCCGCTAACTTTAAACTGGTCTTCTATCTAATTATTTGTAAAGCTGAATACAAATTACTGTCGCTTAAGTCACTTTTAAATTGTTTGTTGAAACGAAGAAGAAAATATGTCACTAAAAATAAATAATGCTCTGCATACAAAAACAATGTCTTCTAATATTAGCAACAATGCATTCGGTAATTTGCATCCGGCTTATTTCATTTAAAAGAATCATGGCGAGCCTTATACATTAAATTGTTAAAAAAAGAAAGGCTAAAATTTTCAATTTTCGAAAACAGATTTATATACTCCAAAAAACTTACTGTATAACTTAATTGGGTACAATTCGTCCAGAAATAAATATTCGATAGCGTGGCATTGTAAAAAAAAATAAAAGTCCGAGAAAATTTTCAATTTTCGAAAACAGATTTATATATTCCAAAAAAAAAAATTACTGTAATACTTAAAATACAATTCTAGCAAAAAACCAATTCCGCCATGGTTCTTTACTCTTCTAACTTTCCGTATTACCTCGGTGGCGGTCTGTACTTTTGTGCTTGATC
>DWQK01001183.1:0-16528 GCA_018231225.1 Noctuana stator
AAGAGTGATATCAGAAGGGTAACGAGTGGAAACAACTTTAATTTCCGTTAAATTAACATTTCGACATCGGAGACGGAAACGAACGTGCCCTTTCCATTTAGATATTTATACGGAACCCGGTAGAATGGAATGATTTGACTTTAACCAAACCAACTTACTTGTTTCAGTTAGAATTAACTGAAAATATTTCCGTCAAGCACTTTGCAGAGTGTGGTTTGCAGTTAGTAACAACTTTTTAATTATGCACGCCTCTTGCTAACGCTTCCTATTTTATAAAAACAATTATTATAGTCACCATTAAACTTTTTAAATCGAAAGCATCGCTTACACACCAGTTGTCCAGCGTAGATACGTAATGGAAAACGATTTCTCCTTTTTTCAAATTTTTATGTTAGCTAGTGTAAAATTGTTTTCCTTCCGAAACTCAGCATTCTTTGATAGGAAGCGTTAGGGTTCAAGCCTAGCTAGGGCCACCAGGAGCACGGAAAAAGTTACAAGTGCTAGGTACTAAACCTACATCTTTTTTCTGAAGATACTTATAATAATATTGATGTTTTACCTCACAGTCCTTCAGATGATCATAGTAACCTAGAGCGACCGTTGACAATCTGAATAATACAAAACCTCGTCCCTCATTAACGAACGGTCCCAGTTATAGAACTCTGCTCAACTTTATCCGGCGTGTGCTCACCGCAGACCGCATTCAACCGTTGTGAGCTGCAACCCTCAGGCTAGTTTTATTTTATTTCATATAGTTTTATTGAGAATTTTATAATGAATTTTATATGCATTAATATGTACATATTTTACCGCATTTGAAGTGCATCCATCTCTTTCCATTGTCCATTGACTTATATAGTTACGCTTAGAACTTTATCATCGCTAACCTAGTCATTGTTCTCCTAGTCAAAACTGTGCCATATGTATAATATATACTTAAATGACAGACCTACGAGTACTAATCCAAGTGAGTAAATATTAGACTTTTTAAAACGAGAATGAGATGAGTGATAAGTTGTGGCTAAAATAATAATAATAATAACACAAAAAACTTATCCGAGAAATCAGACGCAAGCTCATAAATTCCACAAGGCTTATTTACATAAACATAAGAAGTAAACAAGAATTGTCTTCCTGCATAGAACGGAATTCAATAGCCTTGTGATGTCAGTTAGACTATACGCTGTTATGTACGAGTTCATTGTACTTACTATTCAACGGAAGTATCGATTTACCTACAACTACTAGGCTACTTGAAGGATGAGTCATCATGTGTCCTATTACCGTATTTATCTCCATTAGGTAGGTACAAACAACGGTGGTATACCAACGTTATTAGTAACAATTTTATCAGACAATTTTAATTTATACTGAGTTACAAAAAGCGGCATAAATGCATAGCAATAATAATTAAGTAATACTACTTATTGAATGTAGTTTAAATTCAATGCGTATTCGTTTCCTCTGTCGGGTAGCGAGAAAGGTCATGTTACTTTGTATCGACGTACTTCCTTGATATTGATTCCTTATTGTTAACATGTACATTTTTTATGAAGGGACATTCTAAGCAAGGCGATGAAAGTACGAGTATATAAGTAGGTATGCTTGCAAGAAATTATATTTTGTTTGTCTATTTCAGTTACTGTTAATATTGCTATAGAAAAGTTATGTCGTCATGAAAAATGAATCTGCAAACATTTATTTTTAGCGGCAGTTTCATCTTCATCTTCATCAAGTTATTACTGTCCCACGGCTGGGCACGGGCTTCTACGGAGTTGTATACCACGCTGGTCAACCGCGTGCTGGACGATCGTCTGATTACCGAATACAGTACAAATATTGTTGTATTATATGACTTGTTCAAGGGGCAACTTGTGCAATGAAAATCGTGGAGTAACTAAACTATAGGCTGTTAATTTTTTATGATTCTACCACCTCTTAGTATTTCAAACTTTAACGCTAAGTCAAAATACGAAAATCTTTGCAATCAATCCGTGTAACCTCGTTTCGATTCAAGCTAATTCCGGATGGATACCTTGTCTGGGTCCGAAATCCGCATCGAAGATATTTGCATTGTCCCAGTCGTATAATTGTTGTGATTCGAAATATCCTGAATGAGCATCTATTTCAGAATATTGGATAGAAATCAAATTTATTGCAGGTTATTCAAAAAAGTCGACTACATTGCCATTGCAAATTTTTTAGTCGGTTTAAGTCGGTTTTCATGTTTACATAAATTTATTTATTATTTGTTATTCTTTGTTTGGGATCAAATAACATGGCAAGCGGACAAAAAACTTAATAACCCATTTGTTATTTAATGAAGATGTTTAAAAAAATACTTTCGGTTAATAATAAGACGTTATATAAAAACACGCGAAGCTCGATGTTCTGAATAAGTTCGGCCATTGCGCCTGGAGCAAATTTCAAATGAATATCACAATTCACGATCTCTCCGGATTGAAAGTTATTTGCGTTCCTCATCGCAAAATAGACGTAATTGAAGATGACCCTAACAACTTCCCAATTTCCAACACTGACTTTTGATCGCAGATTAAATTCATACAGCCTTTGTTACTCGTAATATTATTTGCTGAGTTGCTGCCATAAGTTTTTGAATTCCAGTACATAGTTTAAATTCTCTAATAGGTTATTAAAAAAGTTTTATGTAAAGTCTAGTCTAGATAGGTGCTATCACCTACTTCAAATAGGAGGAGATAATGATTTTAGAAAAATTTGTTGGGTATTATTTATAGGAATCTTTTCAACATTCTTTAATTAGCTTCCCCTGTATCTATGTTTGTAGGTAATGGATATTTGAACGAGATTTTCACCTATTTGGATAATAAAATATATCAGTTTAAAATTGAAACTTTGCACGCTCAATATTGGATAGGTAGGTATATTTTATATTTAAGACCGATGTCATTACAATAATTGGGTACATTTAAGATGATCCGATGGTGGAGCAATGAGGTGAAAAGTGGAACTCTTCAGTGGCTATTAATGAACGCTACAAATTTAGGTTCATATAATTTGTTTCGAAGAGTCCAATATACCTATTAATATTAGTGTAAAGTGTCTGATGGAGTGACGTGGAAGTTGCTTGAGGATCTCCTCCGTTCAGACAATAATAAATGTTAGGAAATAGTATTATATAAGAACTAGGATGCTTATCGCTTTTTTTGATTACTCATCATTACTCGATGAAAAAATAGCTTTGATAAAAATACTGACCCAAGTATAACTTATACCGGCCTACAACAATATTAAACAGAATGCGTTCTCGTCAAATGAGTCAAAAGATAAACTGTGATAAATTATCTGTATGATAGGGAGTTGAAAGTGCTACTGACTGCATAGCCTTAGGGCGTACTCACACGGTTTATTTAATGTAATGTATGGAAGAATAAAAACTCCTGCTCTTATTTAACCGGACTAGAATTTTAGTATTTATTTATTTAAATATTCTTCCATTCTTATAACATTAAAACATAAGACTGCTATTAAAAAAATGTATAAATGTTAATACACCAAAATTACGCCTCACACTCATAGATAGCCCCATATTAAGATTTCCTGGGTCGTAGGTACCATGGACACACACAAAGTCAATTAGGTATATACACCCAGACTGGGAACAAAAATTTTAATTTCTTCATTTAAACTTCTGCCCTCTACGAATCGAACCCAGGACCCATTGAATGGCAGACCGGCATGGTAACCAATACACAACACGAGTCGTCAATTAGTTAAACAGTTATTAAGCCTTGAAGATAAAGACCCTCTCATTACTATGCGATTCACATCTCATATGCATTTCATATCCTGTTTAAACTAATATTTAAATAAAACTTTGTGAATATAAACCCTTATATTTCCCATAACCATTATTATCTATAGAGATGTTAAGGGGATTGCGTTACATGCATTTATCAAGTTGATGGGGCACTGGTCGATTTCGTACACTAGACACTGATTTATAAAGGTGTTTATAAATGTCTAGGGTAGATTAGGTACTTCACTGTGCTCGTCATTTATTTATCTTCATAAAAATATAAGATAATCGAAAGTAATAAATTAATTTTTCAATTCGTATCAACGCATGACTGAAGATAAAGTTGTTATTTAACGTTACAAATTTAATACAAGCAAATTATAGCCGTAGGTAACTATAGTACAATGACGTGGTCATAATTGTATAAAATGTTTCACTGTAATTTATTAAAGATTTATTCTATCATTATAAAAAGCATAATACTTCCAATTCGACATGAGGCTTGAGGGGTATATTATAAAAAGTACCATAGCGTTCAAAGAAGCATTAAAAAACCACCGCTATTACATAGATATGTACATATTTTACAGAAAAACGACAAAATGGCAAAACAATTCGCGTCAAGTTCACTCTCTTTGGGAAATGTCGTTTTACTTTATTTCTTTTATGTTTACGTTTTATTTGAACCCCATACGGGACTTTTGCACCCCACGTCAAGCAGCCGACTGTTAACCCTTCAGTGTTTATGTAAGTATATAGAATTAGAAGCTTTCAACCGTTTTCAGTACACACATAAAAATTATATCAAAAGCGCTTGGTAAAGTTTTTGACTTTAGATAAAATTTCAGGGTTATCAAACTATAGACATGAATCAGCTTATCAACACGACATACCTATAGTAAATTACCAACCAATCAATACCATGACGTAATAAAGTAACGAGATTATCAACTCGTCACCATCGTTAATTCATCTTCATCGTCATTATCATCAACTCATCGCAGTCCCACTGGTACATACACAAACTAACTTCTAACAAATTGACAGTACTTACTATTTAATGTTACATAAATATTCAAGTACAAATGAAAATATTTATGTACATTACATTACGCACTCATTTGATTTCGTAACAGGAAATATTTTTCCATTGTTATTGAATACGAGTTTATATATTTATTTTGAGGTCAATGGCAAAATCATAATAAATTAACATAGGAACATAAATTAGTTTACATTAATTCAGAAACGCAGTCAACGTTTCTTACAAAACTGAACAAACAAAATGAGAAATCGTATTAAATAGGAAACGTGTTCAATTCTCATATCAATTACGGCCTCTCTACATACATTATATCATTTACCTTTAGTTTACCTATTGTTACATCGAAAACAATAGCACTTATATTCTTAACATCATACATCTTCCTTGAATATCGTATGTCAAAGACAGGTTTTGATTGGACATAGCATAATAATATGTGATAATCAAATAAATTTACGAGCCTTTCAGAAACGGGCGATTAGATATCCTAAATACAAAATACAAGATACGTAAATGACGTGGACACCATGAATCATGGACTTTTAATATCGTTACTAAATTATGCACAATATTCCAATTCAACTGAAGTCGTACATGATAGCACAGAAGGCAAGAAAAGCCTTTCAAATAAAAGCGTGCGCTACTTTCACAGCGTCAACCATCATGAAACAAGCACAAAATGTCTTCACCGCGCTCGGAGCATTGTCTCTGAGATGTTTTTGGAGAATCTGACGGTTTTCCAGATACAAGACTGCACTTTAATTACCTTGATGAGCTTGGTGGCGAATGAAAACCCGTTACTGATGTTGGCTGACTGTTGAGAGCATTAGCTACTGATTACATTACTTATTGTGCTGCGGTGTTGGATCACAAAGCCAATGATGATGCAAAGGTTGTTAGTGCAACGCTGTGGAGATACGCCTTTGCAAGGTAGATTTTTTGAAGCATTTCGTTCATCTCATGTCTCGTTTATCTCGAAGAAATGGAAGTTTTTGCAAGTGATATAATGGAAATTCATACACTATTATGACAAGCGTAATCCTAAAGTTTAAAGCGTTATCAATGACTGCTAAGCCTTCGATATATAGACCTGATAAACCTTTAAACGATTTATCTTTATAGAAAATAATTTAAAATTTTAAAACGCCTACGTAAGATAAGAAATCAGATATTAAATATTAAGTCATTCACTATATTAGACGATAACTAACGATAATAGTAGTAATGAAATCTTTACTAATATATAAAGCTGAAGAGTTTGTTTGTTTGTTTGAACGCGCTAATCTCTGGAACTATAAGTAGTATTTGAAAAATTCTTTTCGTGTCTGATAGCTACATTAAAGAGGAAGGTTATAGGCTATCAAGCGTTACGTCACAATTCTTAACACGGATGAAACCGCGAGGCGCAGCTAGTATAAAATAAAATATTGAAACAGTGAATATTCTAGTTTGTTCATAGATATGATATTAGCAAAACAAGTATGTATTGAAACTATTAATAATACGGTAGTATGCGATTTGCATTTATTAGTACTCGTAATTATACGTTTCGTACTGGAGAATCGCATTATGTCTCATGACAGTTAAGATTTCTTGCGATTTACTCAGAAATATCTAATAGGTAAACTGCAGCATTTAATTAATTCCTTGAAACGAGTCCTCCATATTCCAATTCCATTCCAATTCCATCCAATTTATTGCAAGCATACTAGCAAAACTAGACTGTCATTAGATAATAATATATTAATATCAATGTATAATAAAAACAAAAAATCAAACCTTTCCTCTTTATAACATTAGTATAGATAGCTATCATTATAGTTATAGTTATAGTAGATAGTTACAGTTTATATATTATGGCTTTGTATTAACAAAGCTTTGCCATCCCTATACTACGAAATCACACACTTCTTCGTGCACACTGTATTCTTATGATTTTAGTCTTTGCTTAGCTATTTATATAGATGTACAAGTTCTCTTCTCATATTTAATTGTTGGCGAAGTTCTCGGCAACGAAATTTAAATTGCTTTTGATTCGCGAAACTTCTGTTTGCGGTTTCATGTTCTCGTCAAAGTCAAATTGTGTGAAATCTTAGACGTTGCGCGTCGTTGGGAACATTATTAAAGCAACAATGTATCATTAAGAAAACAATGAATAGTTAAAATGTAGTCTTGAGAAAATAAATGTTCGTGGTGTTTAGTCACAAATAGTACCACTGTAATATGCAATTCATAAAACATATGTAAAATGCTTCCTCATAAAAATACTTATTGGAATGACCACCATCTTGGCTATTAATTTTACAAGTGTCCAGAAATGTGCTGTTTGGAACATAAAACTTTAGAAAAGGCAATAAATATCTATGGGGTTACGACAGGTACAACCAGACAATACAGACCAAATTAAATTCCTGTACTATTGGTAACTATAGGAGTGAAATATCCAATTAATACGAGCGAGCGAGATTAGGCGAAAAACTCCGATTTCAATTAGCGACCGCTTGTTGGAACAGCCAACTGCGAACGTAGATGGAAATTGGCTGCGAAGCTACGACACGACCGGCGGAATTGCTCCAAACTGTTAGTGAAATATATTTTATTTTCGCACCGTAATCCAGCCGTTTTCATAGTTCAGACGACGTGGCCTTTTACCGGAAACATATACCGAATACCTACGCGGCCCCCTGTTAGGCGTTAATTGCTGATTTCGTATTGGTACTTCACGCATCCGACACTGATGACTTTATGTCGCTTTTCATACATACACTTTTTTACAGGACGAATATTGGTTAACGTATAAATGTGACAAGCTAAACAATTTTATATTTTGTTACATTACACGTATTCGTGACAAATAATTTGAGCTGATATATTGACCTAATTTTGGTTATTGTGGTTACAATAAATACTACGGTGATATAAGATTCCATTATCTTTAACATTTACTCGAATGTCTTTTTATAATGTTTAAAGTAAATATTAGGTATATTGAATAATAAATGATTGATTTTATAGTTAGTTATTATGAATAACTATTTTTAAATCACAATCATCTCCAGCTTCAAGTGAATTATTAAAATATTTATAAACTGAATGTCTATAATTTTTGCTTCGAGCACAAAAAATTAATAGATCAACAATATCAATATACATATAATACAATAAGCTTGCGCAAGTCATATTCTTGGGAATTGAGTTGTTTACTTTCAAACGAATAAGCCAGCCTTGAATATGATCAAGGTATGTTTACGAAGTCCTCTCTCACACAATTTTCCTTAACAGTTACTCATAATACGAGTATAAGGTTACTATTACTAGGAACTTTATTATGAAGATTGCCTTTTCTTGATATTTTCTCAAACCACAGATAACATTTATCAGATTTTATAATTCCATATACTAACGAACCAAATAGTATTCTGAAATTATTTAATACCACTACCTACCCAATACAAAATAGTTAATTAATAATGCTACACAATGTAGTATTGAATTGACTATCTTAACGTTTGTATATACATTTTTCTGTGTGCTTAGTTCATGTACCTATTAACCTAACTGTAGTTTTGCGCTTCTGATATTCTACGCCTAAACCTAAAGCTGTATTATTTTTTGTTCAAATAAAACTATTTTCTTTCTTTCTAAAATAGCGCCACGATTAATATTATTCGTTCATGCATATGCATACTCGCATATGTTCATCATATGCGAGTATTTAGGTATCAAACTGTATGTCTTGTTGGTGTAAGTGAATAGCAGTGTATCCATAATAATAAGGATTGTAATAAGACACAGTGATGCTTAGAAATGTTTGCTGAAATTGTTTGTTTAGGAGATTGGCAGAGTGTCAACCAGACGCAGTAGATATACTTGTTATGAACTTGTACGAAATTGCTTATGTATCCCTCGAAGAGACTAATTTAATAACATTACGCCTACTCATTTAATTGTATCATCATAATAATAAATTATGATGTTAAAATTAAAACCAATTCCTTTTAGAAATCACTTGGAAATTATATTTTATATATATATATTACTTTGAAATGACATACGACTTTTTAGTAAGTTTTTATTGGCTTAGGCTTCAATTGCTTATATTAAAAATTTTGCAGAAATTTATAAATGTACAGGACCTACTTACTGTCGAGAACAAAGCGTATAAGTAATTATTATCGTAAAAACAAGAAAATGCTTGGAATTAATAACAAGAAGAATTGGATAAGTATACCTTATATCTTCTCAAATTTACTTCACTTAGCGATATTCCGTGAAACAAGTACAAAAATCCCAAACAATACACATTTGATACGTCGCTTTTATACGCTAGAACGATTTCCAAAGAGCAAACATCTTCATTCTAAAAAGAACATAGGTAAGGCACATACGGTTGAGTGTTTTCCACGATCCAGACGCACTCGGCAGAAAATTGATATAAACCTGTTGTGGACCCCCACTCCGTTTGCTCAGGTGACGACGTTGACTTATTTACTCCGTCTGTACGAGAACTGCACCTTATAACACGATAACGTAGGTCCCATATTGAATCAGTGGAATACAGGAGTCGGAAAACTCGTACTGGTCTTGAGTATAAATGTCGTACTCCTAGGAAACGAGTAGTGTGAAATAACGCGAGCTTACGTGAAACATTCGCTTGCATGTTTTAAATATTTAAGCGTGCGTTTGCTTTGGGAGCTTTTTATCAACCTGCCCCACGTACAGCATATAAAGTGAAAATATTACCTCTTTTATATGTACGTCCATATTTAATCAACTTTCAGCTGTAAAACGCTTCGGAACGTTGGTGTGTTGCTTAATTTTCTTACAAATAGAAACAGTTCATTAATCTCAAACCGCAAAACTATTAATCCGGCTCGAAGGACCAAAATTGAATTTGGTCTAAAAGGATCAAAATTCTGTACGCTTGGAGAGAAATGTCCGAGTAACGAAGACAAATCAAAGTCTCGGTGACCTGCCGTAGCTTGGATGGACACCCTCTTAGACGCGAGACAGAAAACCATTAAGTCAAGATAGTGGTATTTATCTTGGTGTCCCTCGACCGTGAGGTGACTCGAATGTTTTCTATTAAGGTCCACTCCGGTAGGTAAATTCGCTTTCCAAGAGATTATATAGCCTGAATAAATACCGACCGACCGTCAGCTTAACTCAGGAACTTTTTTGTAAGATTTTGTACTTTTCTTTTATAGATAGATAGATAACACTTTATTGCACACCAATATTAGGAAAAAAATTAATACAGAGTCATTGATTAACAATCACAGTATACAAAAGTTGGTCTTATAGCTAAAATAGCAATTTCTTTCAGACAGTGGCTATATCCATTGTACTAAAATACAATAAATAAATACGAAATTAAATGTTGTTTATATAAAACAGAAACTTTAATTTTATTTCATTATGTATAATATTTATAGCTATTACACTATTTTATATGGCGCAGACTTACATTATAACGCAAAAGTAACGTTCATTAAAATAAGGTAGGTATATAAAAGGCCCTTGGGAAATTTGTCATTAGTAGATTAGGAAATATTCACAGAAAGTGTTAACCATTTTTAAAATTACACTGTAAATTTCAGCTTAGTGATTGTAAATCGAAATTAACATTTTTGTGTAAGTATTTTACTTCGCAAATTTTCATCAGCAGCAAAATTTAATTTAATTTACTCTATTTTGATATGAAAGAAAATGTCCTATGAAAATTTAGATGAACAGAAAGTTTTCTACTAAATGTAGGTACATGTTTATAAAACCCATAAAACTTTATTTAGCTTCAAAGGCTCATTTGAGAATACAAACCAATTAAATAATTGACTTTCAATACCATTAGGTGCATGACAATAACAAGAACAATTAAAGTATTTAAATTCAATTGAAACTAGGTATATAAAGCTATTAACATTTGACGTACAAGACATCAAGAGAAAATAGCTACAAGCAAAATATAGGGCAAGTTAAAACTGTTCTTTGTAGCGAAAACCTGAAACATGACTCATACTCGTACTACTGTAGACTTTCAGATTGCGTGGATCGCGTGCCCGAGGTACCTATTTGTAGCCCTAGTATATGCAAATAGCCAACATAGTTATTTATTGAAAAAGTACGTCAGCTTGTAAAAAAACTGCCAAATATAAGTGTTATTCATATACTGGAAACATTTTACGTCAGTTTAAAATCATACTCGAAAATATTATAATGTTAGTGATGTAAAACAGAAAGACCAAGTTGGTTACCACACAAAAACTTTAAAAATTTATTTAAAAATAAACAAGCTAAAAACATTGAGGAACCGTAAATACACAAATTTATTCGCCATCAAAACAAACTTAGTGAGAAGTCGAGTCAAAAAACTGCTAAATAGAAATTATTATTTTCGAACATAAAAATGTATAATTAGAACGATCTAAATTCCTAACATTTCAGCTTCAAAGTTTTGGCGCCACCATCGACCAAAAGAACCTCGCATACATTCTAACATTAGTCATAAGCAATTACATTCCTGCTACTTTTATAAAAACCACAAATATAATGTTCCAATTCTCAAGCATGACTCACAGCTAGTGTTGCCAAATTACCTATTTCTGTGAGACACGTTTAAAGGTGACATTTTTGTGGGTCATACACGACAAGCCAACTCAGTTATTGAGAGTTTAGTAAGATTAAGGTACTCGTTATGCTATTGTAAGTGAGGAGACAGGAAAAATATTGATCGGTCAGTTGTACATTCCTTTGATATTATGTAAAAAGTTTTTCCTAGTTTGTTTTCGAACAATAAAGGGAATATAACTTACTGAGCTGTGATAAGGTGAAGGTGCTAATTAAAATAATTTAGTCTATAAATAGTTGTTATCAGTTGCCACTCACTTACGACAACAATTTAAAAATTAATTTTCTATAGAATTGAATCGAAGCACATATTCTGTGCTAAAATCTGAACGGAACTTATCCTTTTTTGTCAATATTTAAATTGGAGACACTACATTCTACGTCGCGTCGTTTGGAACGACCTTCCCCGATATAACGATAACTTTTGCATAATATTGATCGTTCTTAGATTGTTGCCACTGTTTGTTACATACATAAATCCTTGAATAAAAATGTGTATTATATAAATTCTTAAGGCTATTCAAAATTAATGTCGGTAGATCTCATACAACACCTAAACCTTTTTTCTAGCAGGTTATAGAATTAAGAACTTTTTACACTCATGGCACCACACTAGGATTGTTGTTCCGCGTGTCGTGCGTACCAAGACAAATACACACCCAGACCCATATACCCAGACGAGGAACACACTTAATAAAAAAAAACTGTCTTTTTCTTAAATAAATGTAGGTACATTAAAATATGACAATCTAACTGCTGGGCACGGGACTCCTCTGAAATACGAGAAGGGTTTAGGCCATAGTCTACCACGCGGGCATACTCAATACTCCAGGCCTTCCTTCCCCGGTTATGGGAAGAGACCCGTGCTCAGCAGACATAAAAAACATTGAAAGCTACCACCCTGACCAAGAGCGTCTTGATTAAGAGGTGATTTTCATAAATACCGATATAAACCTTATGTCAATATGATTCGCAGTTATTACCTGTAATAACGTACAGAAATAGACCGATATAATTGTTTACCGTGACTCAGCAATATTAGAGATGCCCTTTCAGTTCTCACAGTATCGTGTAAACAACGCAGTTCAATGTAACATGATTCAACACTAACCTTCCAAAGCTCCAAATGGTTTACGCAATACCCCTGAATCACCTGGCTGATGAAAGAACATGGAAAATGCATTCGAGAAATCGCAAGCGGTTTCAAAAAAGTCCAATAATGTCGGATCACTTACATACGTTTCTATGTTGTTAATGGTAGCTAGGGACTTTTAGTAGGGAAACTCATATGACTGTGTAAAAATGGGAATGGGTTTATTTATCTAGCTGTAAGTTCTGTAACTATCTACTGTGAGTCTTAAATTTACCTCAATAACCCTATAAATTTGCGCTTGAAAATATTTTTGGAGAATTTGCGTTTTCTTTGGCGTAACTCCATCTTCTAAGAAGTAAGCTTTTCTCTATATGAGATCACAATGAGATATTTGACATTCGTTCAAAGATTAAGCATTTGTTTATAGTCTTTAATAGAATATAAAGTAGAATGAGAATAGGCAATTATGTATTTATAACAATGATATCCGCTGATGAATCAAATGCTGTATAACTTGTCAATCTGCGCCACATTTAACCATAATTGCTCCATCTAACGAAGACTCATTATGACGACCTTATAGCCATCAATATAAGGTTTGCAACTGCACAAATATAGTTCCATAGTGAAGGTCCGTTAAAGTACTAGGAATTGGCCTATGACACACATGACGGATGGGCACAGATTTTTCTGCAATGATTCTTATTATATGTAAATTTTTGAATCATATCTCCGGTAGATATTTCACGAAACGCGGTTAGTTTTAACTTGGACAAAATTCCTTGAAATATTAAGTTATGATGAGTGAAGAATGACTAATATCAGTTTTCACGGACCAAAGGTATTTTGGTAGAAATCGCTTTAAGCTATAAAGACCGCCTTTAATTCTTTAAAAAATTATTAACAAAGCCTTTGTGAAAGTTTATTCCGCTTTTGGAAGAAATTTTTTCAATTGGCAAATGCGGCGTTGTTTATTCTCGATTTGAATAAAGGATCGTCAGAGATCAAAACGAACATAAATCAACGAGCGGAAAAAATAAATTTTCAAGCATAACGAATATCATAGAGTACCTTCTTATAGCCACGCATGGGAAACGGGGAAACGTTTCATTCTAGGGTTGTCACTTCTCAAAGTGAAAATGAAATATACCTATAATAGAACGATGAAAAAAAGTTTTGTGCTCGTATATTATGGTGGTAATTGCGAACAGTTACAGTTACATACTCGTATGTCCAGTTCACTTGCGGACATATAAAACCAATGCCCTCATCTCCTGCCGAAAAATACACGTGTAATAATTAAATATGAATAGCTTTATAGTGAATTACTCTAAATCATTAAGCTTCTGTAAGCTCTAAATAGTGTTAATTTTTTAACTGTAAAAGCGCGATGACAAAATGCGCTAAAAGAACTTTCATTCAAAACCAGCAATACCTTTCACAGGCATAATATTTGTCTGCTTTGTCTGAAGTCCTGTTATTTAACCACTGTTTGTAGACCAATACAATACAGATTTTTTTAGTTTAATTAATACTTGTTTACCATTAATGCCTGTTTGCTATGCTTTCCGATTTTCTTTTTTCGTTGCGAAGAAACAACCCTAATCGGGGTTTTGTTTTCAGAACTTAGGAATATAAACGTTGCAAAAACATACATTCATCATCTGCGGGGCTGTTTTGTGGATTACTTAGATTTATAATGTTCCTCTTATTTCTGAAGAGGCTTAATATCACCTTATTATATCATAGGTTAAATTAAAAAATGTTTGTATCACTTTAAAAATACGTACCTTCAAAATAATTTTCCTTTTTGTTTTAATTAAATCTTTACGTTACAAGAAAAGGATAAGACAAAATTAAATAATAAAAGAATCATAGAATCAGATTCACTCAAACTTGTTTCTTTCACTAAGCATCATTAATAAGTATATGAGTAATGTGAGACATAAAAAATATTCCTAAAATTATTATACAACTCCATAAGAAACCTACTAAATAGAAACGATTAAATTAATGAGAATAAAGTGTGAAAAAGTTTATTACCAGTGACGTTAAACGATGACCTAAAAGCGACCTCTTTCAAACGTTATGGAAATTAAACACATAAATTAAGTATACAAAGCATCACTCGTGACGTCCTTTTTGCAGCTAATGTAGAGTTTGAAAGTTTAAAATTCCATGCTAGCAAGGTTAGTTAGTTTTAGACCAAGACTGTAATTAAGAACAATAATTAGGCAGTTTCGTTCACCCGTTCACCCCGTCGTAAGTTACGAGGTAACCAACATAAAAACAATAATAAAAATACAGTTGAATTGAGAACCTCTTCCTTGTTTGAAGTCAATAAAGATAAGATCCCAACGAATTAAGAACCTCCTTTTTGTAATTCGGTTAAATTGTTATGACGATTTATGATGTTCGGTGTGCACATCACGTCCACCGGATGTCGTCTGCAATTATGGTTCAACAATTATGGTGCAAGTAAACTCAACTGCTTATTAACAGTACAATACGTGTATTGCCGGTTTTCATTTACTTTTATCCGTGCAACCCCACACAAGTCGGTTTTCAATTAACGGCATAGAGATTTTCCGCGTCGACGACCGTAAGCTGAGCCAGTCTGAGGGTAATGGAGTTTAAAACTGTAAAAAAAAAATTCAAATTTGCACACATTTAGTGCTTCTTTTTACAGTTTTTCTATGCTAAGATTTAGTAAATTGGAAAAGATTCATTATGGTAGATATAAGGTTCATCATAACCACGTTTTTGATAACAAAATTAAAATGTATAAATAATAAAAATACCTAAATTGACATTTTCAATATGTATCGTAATTTCTTCAATAAAATTTTTCAAATTCAAGCTTTAATTACAATCTTAATTTCCAAATTAATATTCGTCATTTGTTTCCTCCTATAGATTAAAATGCAAAAAGTTACATCGGAAGTAATTTACTTCGGGTGATTTTCCGATGTTTTTAAGCAACATCAAAGACGGAAATTAGGAAGGATTTCTTAGCTATATTAATATGCATTATTAATCACCACCGAAGTCGATAACATTTAAAGGGCAATTTTTTAATAAATATTTATATTTTTTATGAACTCAAGCAAAATTTTATTTTAATTAAGAGGATTGCGGCTTGTTCGTACCTGCGTTTTTGATTGGAACGTTAATTACTTTAAATTGTATTGAATATTAGCTTATGCCCACGACATCGCCCGCATTCTAAATCCATCTAGAACAACTAGCACGATTAAAGATGCTTTAGTCTTTGGTGGGTGGTAAAAATGTTTTCTACACCTAGGTAATCAACGATAGACTGTGAAAAAGTTATAATTCACAAAGTTTAAAGTCAGTGTCTTATAAAATAATAATTATATATATTAAATACACAGTAGAGTATTTTTCTCGTATAACATTACAAGTCCCCCTCGCGTGACAACATGCACCAATTTTCATCTCCCTTAAGGATCCGTATTAAGACTTGAACAGGAACTGCAGATACACGCGAGATTTCGTGCCGGAAAAGAAGTTCCATTCCATTTATATTGGTCCGAGTGATCAACAGATTGACTTACCTAAACTAAACTGAAAGTAACGATTTAATCGGCATTGATTTAATTTGAGCCATTTAATTTGGTTTGTTAGTTTGGTTTATGAAGATGAACACGTTCAATTAAGAAGCTTTGAAAGAAAGAAGAAGTTTTGAAAGGAAAGGTAGCCTTATAAAGTACCTTTGAAACTATTAAAAAAGCACTTCTACTTTAAGAAAGATTTCAATTCGAATAAAATTTTTGAGACACGCTAAAACTTTAAATTCATGGTCTGAACTACGAGTAAATGTGGTTTTATCCCATGTGGTGTAACCCATTATTATGCAAATTGTCATTGTTTTAAAATTTTCAAAATTCGTAAGAGTAATCAATCGGTTAACGGTCCACCTATCCTACATTTATTTCCATACAAAGGCACCTAAACACGATTC
>DWQK01001184.1:0-16526 GCA_018231225.1 Noctuana stator
CTCATTTCGTATTTTATCCATTCTTGTCACACCACACATCCATCTCAACATTCTCATCTCTGTTACATTCATTTGTCGAATTCTCATTCGAATGTTATAAATTAAAAATTATATTTTAACCTAAGAATTTAACATAATAATCTGGTATTTGGTAGGGTAGTTCAGTATATTATTATTTCTGATTTAAGATTCGGGATACGAAACGTATTAATAAATAATTAATTCACAAAATATATTATTTCTTACCTACTTTTGAGTTTGACGTCAAACTCTTTCTAATTAATGTAGTCTTTGTAGATAGTGATCGTAGCTGTATATTATATCAAACTCCAATCCAACCAATTATACCCAGAACCCAGATGCCACGATTATGTTTTAAATCTCTTAATTTACATATTAAAATTTGTTTTTAGATCGTCGCTTTGCTTTTACCGCCAATTTTACAATGCTGCCACATCGTTCGTTTTAACGTTTTTACATGTATCATTGCCAGTACAATTCAGTACATACATAATACTATGTAGAATATAAAATATTAACTATAGTGCTGTACATGTCTTGCAATGGAAAATCACAAAACAAAATAACCTGCACTATACAATATCATTTTAATTATGTAGGTAAAACTACTACCCTAAAATTTATTTATAATTACATAATTAATAAATATAAAGAAAAACAATTAACCCGCAATCTATTAAAAAGTTCTATTTTAAAATGTCTTGATTTGTCTATAGTTGAATCGTAACGTAGTCTATGGCATATTATAACCCGACCAATTGAAAAACACAGAGAAGCCTAGATAACGCGTAACAAATCGGAGTATTTCAAAGTTAGTGTTATTTTTTATAGATACACGATTCAATTCAACTCTAGATACAAATAAAAATGGTGGTTCAATTTCTATAAATTTTGTAAATTGAATAAGTTACAAATATTATTGAATGTGTTTAAAAACTTGTAAAAGTTTTTATCAGGCTTGACATTGTAAGAGTATCAACTGGTGCGATTACGTGGTGCGTAAGCGAGCGCTGTTTATGACAAATAACAGGTTGTCGAAGATACCGAAATCTGCAAATTTGTGTACTCAGAAGCGTTGTTTTCAAATCAAGTGACGATTAGTTTAATACGAAAACTGGACGAGGTAAACGTTTTAAATTGATAGAGAAATGCCAAACATTATCAGCCGTCTAAAGCAAAAGCAAGCTTGACAAGTACTATTCAATCAGCATGTGACCCACATCTGAGATTTCTCTTTATTGTATTTTGCTACTAATTATATATCTGGGTTCATATGCCCGGAGAAGAAGTTGTGGCAGAATCCGGCGATATGCTGAACACTGACGATCACGCTCCCGGTCATGACGTTTGATGGTCTTGTCACGGTTGAGTACAACCTGCATTCCTCCCAGGAGGTCCGGCATATATCGATAAAAACACACAGACGGTACTAAAACACAATTGTACACAGAAAGTGTCGCAAAAAATTGTATATGTGAGAAGAAAGCACTAGTGTGAGGCTTTTGTACATATTTTTTAAAATATGTTATTGATATGGTCAGGCAGAGGAAGATAACAAAAGAATTTTATGGAATAATGAGGAAACATCAGTACAATAATTAAAAAATCATAGTCAACGCAACCATGCAGTATGGCTCAAGCTGAGAATCATAGATACATTGTACAGGTTGGTTATATTACAAGATATTTAAAAGTTATATGATAAGAAATGCAAAAACTGGCTAGTTCTAAATATTTTAAGATAAAATAATATGTCTCTAGATAAGATTATGTACAGCCTAATAGTAAGTTTGTAGGTACTAATTGTAATAAAGACTGTTATAATGACCTTTGTTCCAACTATTGTTAAAAATGATACCTAAACTTTGATTTAACTTTGCTTTTAGCAAATCTAATTTTTAAATTTTGTTAAACTATCTTGTTTATGTTTGAGTTTATTTTTTAAATAAACATGTTTCAACAACAACAAATTACTATGATAAGTATAAACAATGGTTGAAAATTTTATTTCATAGTAAATTATAATTTAATAGCAAATTATATTTTTACACATAACAAAATTATTCAAGTTCTCATTACATTCTATATGTTTACATATATTAAGAATAAACATCTTCAACTGAATTAATGTTATTCAAAATGGGGTGTTATATGAATATACTTTGCAGGTGTTTGTGGGAGCGCTCTCTGCTCAATATGAAGCCCTTTCGGTGGAGGCATCTAAGCAGACTAGTTCAGAGGAAATAGTGAGCTGTATTGCTGACAAACTCAACTTGAGTGATGGATCTGGGGGGCCATACGAAATGGCTGAGGTTTGTTGTTATTTGCTTTTATTCGTTTTTTTTACTGTGCAAACAATAAACTACTTCAATTATTTTTATTATATGTGCCTGTTATTACATATTATATATTGATGCTCCACCAATTGGAGCAGCATAGTGGTGAGAGACCCATGCCCAGTAGTGGGACACAAAAGGGTTGAAGGCATGTACTGATGCTGACAAGATGGCTGTTTCTTGAACATATTGTGTTATTTTAAAATTTGTTCTAATAACTATAATTGAGCATTTTAAAATAGTTCTTCAATGCACAACTTCCTAAAGTGCCAAAATTTTAATGGATTATTAAACTGTTAAACATGGTTTCATAAATATTATTGAACTTAAAAGAAATGATATTGCTCTAATTTAAAATATTACAAGTCTTAAAACCATGTGGGCTTATAGTTTTCTTTACATTACTTAATTGGAACCTTGTCCACCTTGTGTGTGCTAACAGATGTTTCAATCAATATGTGCATTTACATTAACACTTTATTAAATTCAATAAGATAAGAAATCACTGGTTGTTACGTTTTTGTGTAATGATAAGTATCACCTGGCAATTAATTTTTTTTTAAATTCTTATCCAAGTAGTGAAAAAGTTTTAAAAAAATATTAAAACCATTATAATGTTTATAAGCTACTAAATAATAGAATAATGATATTTTATCAAATGTTATTATTTTCGTTTATAAAGTAGTGATGTATTCAATGCCTTCAAGTATTGCCAGAAATGTACATTCATTACTCCTTATAATAATATGAAGTTACAATGTGGTGCTAGATGCTACTACGTGAACGTGGTAGTACAGGCCATCTCCATTTAAATACTATAGAAGCTACTCATCCATAAGATTAACACTTTGTTTATGAAAAATAATCTAAACGGCCTAATTAGCCTACTTGGCACTTTACTTGAAGCTCATGAAACAAGTCGTAAAAGTCAAGTGTCCTTTCGGTCTTACATTATTCATAGTAGTCACTGTGAGGACCTCTGGCTTTATGCAATTTGTATTGATAATTTATTTCCTGTAAACATTTTTATTCACTTAGGTGGTGGGAGACGTGGTCAGCGGCGAGTGCAAGGAGAGGCGGCTTGGCCCTAATGAGTCGCCCGTCGCAGTCATGATGCTCTGGCCTAACAACAATTCTGGCCAGTACTACAGGTAGTTTTTCCAAATAACAAATTTAGTAAGTAACACTGCCCTACACTGGGATTGCCTGTGTTTAGGGTACAATGGACACATAGAAAGACAAATTTATTACATATATACACCCGTGTCACACATCAGAAACAGAATTCTAAGTGACTCATTTTAATTTATCTCTGTATCTGTCTATATATATATATATATATATATATTATATATATTTTATGATACATGAATTGAAATCCACATGTCTTGCTTCTCCACGTTTGTTTGTTGCTATTCCAGGATACAATGTAAATAAAGATGTAATTTTAATTACTTGAAAATATTTACAATTATTGTAAAACTATTCATGTGGCCACCCTATTGAGTTTCAGTGGATTTAACTTGCATATTTAGTGTGTTACAGTATAGCAATTCATTTTCCTTTTAGAATTATAGGGCTAAATAAATTACGTAGTATTAACTATAAATTGTGAATTGTTTCAATAAATATAAGGTATACCGAAATAACGTATTTTATCATAGCAAAATGACCCGACCCGGGTACAGAGTGCCATTGCATTACAATAATAATATGTTCTGTAAGAATAAAAAACTGACGCATATTTGAATGACGTGTTCAAGTCACGTCGTCAAGAAGTAGTCTATCAGTCTGGTCTGTTATCATCCATTAATGCTGTTTCCTTCCGGCTATTATTTGTGACACGAGTCACAAAAATGTGAAGAAATACACAAGATTAGGTACTATATATTGGTTCGGTAAAATCATGTGCGCTCTTTAGTCGGTATTTATTGAATGTATCGTATCACCAGTTATTATTTTCCTCAACTACCGAGGTAATTAGCAGTAACAATGCTAAAGTTGGTCCACTACGTAATTATCGCAGTCCTGCAGTGAACGACACACGTTTAGCCTTGCTACTGTACTGATTTACATTTACTTTTAGTTTTACAATACTATATGCAATTATTTTTACGCCTTAGCATAGAGTAGAAGACTTACATTATTATATAGTGCCTTACAATTTTTATTCGGCACATTCGTACAAAGTCCCATTTAAAGTAAGATTAGTTTTATAGAACAAAATTATGCCGTTAATTTTAATTCTTTGCTTACATAACACTACAGTATACACACCCAGTCACCTGTGAAGTATTTGAAGAATATACGACACGATCTTTATAATGTTACATTTGTGAATCACTTGGCATGTTAGGAATACATAATTACCTACCGTAATATTGTTGCCGTAGGATATGATTGTAATAACAGAGCTATAATTAAATATCTCTTGAAGTACCTAAGACACATAAATTAATAGAGTTGTGCGTAAGAGACTGCTACAGTTTAACATTATTGAAATAAACTTGATCTAACGAAGGGCTACGACAGAGGTTGGGGATATTGTTGGTGTGCGTGAGTCACCCTTCCTGCCGCCGGCACGCAGTGTGATAACAACCATCCTGCCAATCAAACTAAAATTTTGCCGCTCGCTGCAATCATGAGCTCTAAAGTAGCCAACTAAACATAAACATTTGGATTTCGTCTGCTTGCCATGACCCAAAAGTAAATTAAAATATATTTTTGTTTTCTTTCATCTCTGCTTTCTTCATGCGGCGACTAATACATTTAATTTTGTCTGTTTTCACAGGTTTTATTTACGAGAAAAAATACCAGACGAGCCATGGATGGAAAACTTCTCGGTGGATCCGCAGCTGATAAAGGACTACTTCCAGAGGTTCCTCTACCAGCCAAAGGATCGCGAATATCCAGATCTTTGTCAGCTGCCAGAGCTCAACGAGCAGACGCTATTGGATAACCTGAGAGCCAGATTTGCCGCTGGATACATCTACACATATGTTGGGTCCATTTTAATAGCCCTCAATCCATTCAAGTTCTATCCTATTTACAATCCGAAATATGTGAAACTGTACCAAAACAAACGAATAGGTTCCAGCCTGCCACCTCATATTTTCGCCGTAGCTGACGCCGCGTATCATTGTATGTTACGTGAAAGGACCAATCAATGTATAGTGATAAGTGGAGAGAGTGGTTCTGGAAAGACAGAAAGCACAAATTTCCTTCTACACCATCTAACAGCCCTCAGCCAAAAAGGGTCTCACGGTAGTGGAGTGGAACAAACAATATTGAGTGCAGGTCCAGTCCTGGAAGCCTTTGGCAATGCAAAAACCGCTCATAACAACAATTCAAATCGTTTCGGGAAGTTTATTCAAGTGAACTACAAGGAAAATGGTATGGTGCATGGTGCAGTGGTGCAAAAATATCTTCTGGAAAAATCCAGAATATGTAGTCAGGGTCGTAACGAGCGGAACTACCATGTGTTTTACTATTTACTTGCTGGTGCTTCAGAGCAAGAGAAGGAACAGTTACATCTGTTAAGTGTGGACAAATATAATTATTTGTCAAAAACAGGATGTAGTGTAGTGCCTGGTGTTGATGAACAATATGAGTTTTCTCGGTTAAAACAATCTATGGACATGGTAGGCTTCACATTGGATAAGCAGCGGCGGTTGTTTGCTGTCCTCTCTGCTGTGCTTCTTTTAGGTAAGTCCATTATTCCCTACAACACAATTTCAAAAGGTGTATGTGGTATTAATTTTGTTAGTTTTCCATTTCAATATTGTGCTAGAATTAGGCTTATCAGCTCATAAGTATCTCAAAATCTTTGATAATTCATATTATACTAGCATGATATCTTTGCCCAATATTTAATAGCTCCCTATCACAAAGTGTATTATAAATGGTAATCACTGACACTTATGTCATGTGTAGATAAGTATGGAGTATGTCATTGACTTGATTGACTTCATACTCTTGTAGTTTAATTTGTTGCTATCAAAACACTTGATTTATTGTTATTATTTTTACTCATAATATCATTAAAAGGTTTTCAATATTTAAACCCTACTCACAAATAGGGTCAGTAACCTGAGATGTAAAATATTTACTTACCTTAATTGTCATAAAAAATAGCTATATATATAAATATTAGCAATTTTTTACTAAGGTTCTGATTGATTTATTATATGAGGCCTTCTTAACATTGATTATTTACATATTTGTTATTTATTACAATTATGTATTTATATTGAAATTAGATTTTATTGTTATTATTTTTGTAACAGTAAACATTAACTCGACTCAGGTAATGTGGAGTTTCAACCACAACGCAAATCATACCACCATGATGAGGCAGTGGGAGTACGGAATCCAGAGGTTGTGTCTCTCATATCTTCTCTACTGCGAGTTAAACAGGAGACGCTGCTCGCTGCTCTCACTTCTAAGCGGGCACGAGCTTCTGGGGAAACACTGGTTATCAACTACAGGTGCTAACCTTAACTATAACTACGAATTGTATACATTTTTATGTATAAAAAGTCATCTACTAAAATTGTTTGAATGTATTAATATTATGAAGCCACTGACAGATGCTTACTATTCTATTATGAGACAACAGCAATAGAATAGAAAAAATTGGACCCCTGTAAATAAAAAACCTATTTGTCATAACAACAATGCTCATTCTAATGAAACATTTGGATAGATTTAGTTGACAAACCGATATCAGGTCACCTATATTTTTGTACTGTAACTTACTTCAACATGACTCCCTGGGACTCTCTTGAAAAGCTCTCTTGATTTCTTATCAACAAAAGGACCTGATAACAATTTTATGAAGTCAATGTAGTTTGGTAAATAAAAAAATAACTAATTTTAAAGTCTTACAGTATTTACGCATCACTATTATATAACAGAAAAAAAGAATGGAATTGTTAAAATTAATGTCACTGTAGTGTAATAAAGCTCATTATGTTTTAATATTACAGGCTACCTGAAGCAATCGCCACTCGGGATGCAATGGCAAAATGTTTGTATGGTGCTTTGTTCGACTGGATTGTGATGCAGGTCAACCATGCTCTACTCTCTAAAAAGGACACTCTTAGGGAACATCAGGGACATAGCATAGGTATGTAGTTTCACATACCATTCATCCCTTTTTTGTAAGAAAAATAAAGTAATAAAAAAACGCAATGAGCTAGTTAATTTTGATATTTTTGAATAAATAATAATATTGTTTTTGAAAAATTAAGGTCTAAAATTATGTGTTTTAAAAGACATTCTAGTTCAGTCCTATATTAATAAAAAAGTAATTTACATTTTAATTAAAAAACAAACAACTTTGAATTTTGAATTTAGGTTAGTTAAGTTTGGTGGTTCATTCACTTAAGCGTTAGGATACTTGTTTATAGAAGATTCGTTATCCTTAATTAAAGGTCATAAACAGATTTTAAGAACTTTTCCAGGATAAGATCCATTCCCTTCAAACCAAATAGTATGCAAGTATCCATTTTATTATTTTCAGGCGTCCTCGATATATTTGGCTTCGAGGACTTCGGTCCGAACAACAGCTTCGAGCAGTTATGCATCAACTATGCGAACGAGCACCTACAGTACTACTTCAACCAGCACGTGTTTAAATATGAACAGGAGGAATACAGAAGAGAGGGCATCCGATGGACGGATATCGGCTTTTCTGATAACACCGGCTGCTTACAGCTTATTGAGGGCAAGCCTGGAGGGCTGTTGTGTGTGCTAGATGATCAGTGCAAGTAAGTGCGACTTTGAAACCGCCTATTAATGCCATTCTGTTTGCGTCAGTTACGTCAGCCAGCGACGAAGTTTTCTTGAATACATTTTGACAAGCGTTTCAGAAATCGGAGGTTACTTTGTAAAAGAAAAAAAAAAACATCCATATATATGTTATTTTAAGTATCTCAAGCTTTATATCCTAATTTCTTTAACGTCCCCTAATTTAATAAAATCTTTCTTGTTAAATTGTGATTCTCATTACTATTTGACGTTGGTTGCATGGTCCTGTGCTAATGTTCGTCTTATTCGACATTAGTTGCATAGTTGCCGTGGTATTATTTTATTAGTATTTGTTAATTTATAGTTTTCCGTGGGCAACAAATGAGACGCTGTTACAAAAGTTCAATTCTGTACACGAAGAGAATCCGTTCTACGAAAAGCCTCAGCGGCGGGAGCCTGCGTTCGTTGTTCGACACTACGCCGGCAGGGTGAAGTATCAGGTGATTAACTCGACACCTTTTTAATACGGATGTTTATGTGCAATTCATAATATACGTCAAAACATACGTCAAATTTCTTACTACTATGACATTACTTGTTTTCTTCTGGTTATGCGTATTTAACTCGAACACATAAATGATGAAGAATGATACATTTTTATAAGAAAACATACACTGTTTAAGTGTACTGTCTAACTCTATTGTACTGCGTTGAGTACCATTCAAAAACCGATTTGAATTACAACTTAAAGGTCGTATTTTTTATATAAAGTGAATGACATTAACCAATCGTTCTAAGGTGACGGTGATGCGCGAGAAAAACTTGGACCTAATGAGGCAGGACATTGTGAGCGTGCTGAAGAACTCCTCGCTGGCCTTCGTGCGCGAGCTGGTGGGCGTCGACCCGGTGGCGGTCTTCCGGTGGGCCATCGTTCGCGCTTTCTTTAGGTAATGTACCCTATTTACTTAATCTCAAAATCTAAGTCCTCGACAAAAGTTCGACATTACAATTAACTAGTCACGTAGACCTATACCGTATAGTCGATATCGATATTTCAGAATACAACAAAATTAAAGTAATATTCAACAAGCAAAACATCGCCTTTTTTTCATTTACTATAGTTTTAGTTGGTCATAGTCAGAATCTAATTAAGTTAAGGAAAGTAATATCGTAGTATAACGTAGTTTAGTTATGTTCTAAAGTAAAATTTTTAATTTTATGTAACTAAATTTTTTTATTCTGCACAGAGGATATTTTGCCTTTATGGAGGCTGGGAGGAGACACAGGGTACACAGGGTAGACGGGGCGTCAAGACTTCCCCGCGCCTCCATCCACGCACCAAACGACAACATCATCAGGTCAGTTGTCCATACTAATTTTATTTGAATATTTTAAATGTTAATGTGAATCATAATATATATTTAGTGCATAAGTAAATAAATAATCGTTAACGAATTAGCAACTAACCTTATCAAATTAATGCCAAATTAACATGTTATTGGCATGACCATATTGATCATATATGATTATACTAGTTTTTATTTTTTATTGTATAAAATACCGATGAAGTTATTTAAAAACAAAAGATTTTACTTAAATTCCCCACTCCATACGAAATATGTTTATGAAAGCTTTCGCTAATAATGTTATGTGACGTAATATAATGTCTTTGCTCAGCCAACTGGTGACAGTATCGTCAATCAATCTCGCAATCAACCGCATTGCGTAAGTCACAGTTTATGGCATGCTTTATTCAATGTGCACCTAACGCATGGATCTTGTTACAATATTTGATTTTTATTGATTTTTATTTCTTTCACTGTGAGGCTGTGGTTAGCTAGGAAATCTTAACAATAAAACTGTAACGTCTTATTCATTTTCTATTTTTCAGAGATATTAAACTATTTAGCTCTGTACAAGTTCCTAATATATATCTGAACACAGCCTTACATATTATATCAATAAATATTATTGTTTTTATATAGTATTCGTTTCAGTATGTAACATATGCTAATTAGTAGAAACTTACAATATATCAGTAGATCAAATAATTCACACGCATTCTAGAGGGCACATCGAACTGTCATGCATGCGCGTCACAGTCGGCACCCATTGATTGGTTTTTTCTCTTTTATTTTTCTGTTTATTTAATAAGTAATACTTGTATGTGTCCCTTCTCCTGACGTTCGTGATGGTGGCGCGGAACAGAACGCCCAACCGCGCGGCGAGCAAGGCTCGCGAGGCGGCGGCGCGCGCGCACGCGGACACTAAGCGCGCCGAGAGCGCGTCCGCGCCGCGCTTCGGGGGGAAGCCCACTAAAAATTATAGAATCGCAGAGACGCGCACGCGCAGGCTCGAACGAGAGCGCGACGACCGCACCTTCGACGACACCGACGTAATGCAGCGCGCCAGCCAGATAGTGATGTACGTGCGACTGGTGCAAGCGCACCCACTCTCTCTGTCTCGCACTCTCTCTTCATCAAACAAACAAAATCTAGTCAAATGTAACGGGACGACAAGTTACCCCGACATTTCTTTATTTACCTTTTTTATTTTCTGTTTTACTTTAATTTCGGTTTTTTCTCATTCATCGCCTATCACACGTTAGATGGACGAGCATGCATCGTGCTTTAGTTTAATGTATTTTTTCTGGTGTTCTCTTGTTATTTCACAAATTAGAGTTAAAACAGATTTTTATGATATCTTTTGTTTGATGAAAAATTTGGCCTTCGGTTGGGGAATCTATATAAAATATATTCTGTGGTGACGGCCATGGGTTTTAATTTTCTATGGATATCTGTTGATTGTTTGTGTTAATCGTTTACCTTCACGCGATCACACTTCGTATGATACTCCTGTTTGTAGCGCGAACTCTAGGGTTTAGTGCGGTCGCTAAATTACAGCTATACTTTTGGTTCAACTAATTATCACATTCGGCTTTAAGTACACGTCCTAAGCAAAAGTTTTGATTCGATGGCATGTTGTCGCTACATGTGGGGCTTAGTTAAATTGGTGGTCGGTGTGCGGTTGTGTAGAGAGAAGTTCTGTAGCTATATTGGGGGTTGGCAGGAAGAACAAGTCGTTCAGGCCGAGGGAGCGTGCGAAGAAGGGTCTGAAGAATCTTCAGAGTGTGAAGACGCTGGCGGGCAGGACGGCCGCGCCCGCCGCCAAGCGCAAGCAACCGCTCACCGTGGCCGCGCAATTCCAGCACTCGCTCGCCGCTCTCATGGAGACCTTGAACCAAGCTAATCCCTTCTTCATCAGGTTTGATATCTTTTTAACCCTTCTCCGTGTTCCTATGTTATTGTAAAAAGTTTTGTTAAGGCGTGTATTGCATCAAAATAATTTTGAAGGTATTTTAAACTCCACATATTGTTACACACAGTTGGTATTAAAATTAACTCTAAAATTTTATCTTTAATATTCAACCATATCATTTTACAGGTGCATTAAATCGAACAGTGACAAGATCCCTAATGTTTTTGACGAGGACACAGTTCAGAGACAGCTGAGGTACACGGGTATGCTAGAGACAGTGCGGATACGGCAAGCCGGCTACAATGTGCGACTTACGTATGAAGAGTTTATACAGTTGTACAGAATCCTGTTGCCGAAGGGCCTGCTTAGTTCACAGTCCGACGTCAGACACTTCTTGGCCACACTAAACTTGGACAGGGATAATTATCAATTAGGTGAGAATTGGTAAATTTAATAATTTAAGTATTCTATAATAAATTATCAAATTTTGCCTTCCCATTTATAATAATGTAGATTATGATATATATTATTGTTAATATATTTGAACTAATTATAAGTGGTGATAGCATGGTTGTGTAGTACAGTAATAAAATAGATGACATGAACAGGTGCAACAAAGATCTTCATGCGCGAGAGCGAGCAGACGAAGCTGGAATACCGGCTGCACCAGCAGATCATGGCGTCCATCATCACGATCCAGCGCTGGTTCCGTGCCGTGCTGGAGCGCCGGCGCTACCTGGCGCTGCGCCGCGCCTCCCTCGTCATCCAGGCCTACTGCAGGTCGGTAACACCACCTTTTTGATATTGTCAGTTGTCAGTGACCCACATAGGTATTGTTTTATCGTGCCTATCAACTAAAATTGTTACAGCAGTTTAAAGACTACAAACTTATTTAACTTCAGTCATGGTTTTTTTTTAACTTTCCCTTAATATTACTAGACAATGGTTGGTGTTGCGACAAGAAGCCGCACTTCGAGTTCAGGCGTGGTTCCGCGGAAGTCGCGTGCGCCGGTGGTACGTCAAGCTACGCGACAGTGTCGTGCACTTCCAGGCGGCCGCTAAAGGATTCCTGCTAAGGAAAACTTTGCCTGAGCTTAGGAGGAGGCTACCACCTCCCAAACATAAAGATGAGGTCAGTATCACATGATATAATAGTTTTGAATTCCAGCTAAACACAGTTCATTAGTTACTTTAATCATAGACTGTTGTATGTACTTACAAGCTTATGTGACGTTAAAATTTTAAATCATTATGTTAATCTATTAGAAAAAAATTCTTCTGTTGTTACATTTCTTATTTCAAAAGTTTAATATAGATTATTTTATGTTATAATAAAATCTTGATCTATTATTTTTCAATGTTTGTAAATAATATAACAACTCTAATGTGTGAGCACTTCGATTAATTTATTAATTCTTTGTAAACCTAACTCAGCATTTCTTTACAATCCATTTAAGTAATTTAATATGTTGTGAAACACACAATGATATGTGTTACAACAATGTGTCGGTGTCTGTGTTGACAGCATGACAGTAAGGCGCTCGCGCCGGCTGACGGTGAAGTTTTCAAGAACAGACAACCCAGTATAGAACAGCTCAAGAATATTATTGATATACAACTGTAAGTATAGACTATATTTTAATACATTACGCATAATTATTCATGCTGATTTACTAGGGAATCATAGTGCAGTGGTTTCCCGTTGCCTTCTGCACCAGACATTTGAGAGGGTATTTGATCCTCAAGGCCGCTGTAGCCTCTTCCAACCATTTTGGTTAGGTTAGTAGTTATACCGCTACTGACTCGGTCGCCAGAGCCTCGTCTGTTGTCTAGCAGGGAGCACCGCGGACTAATGTGCCGCAGCCAAATGGCGCGTGCAGGTGAGGTTGACATTTGGGCCGGTGATGATGATCTCCCCTTACTCCCCTGCTATAGCTGGCGCAGCTGAGCTGTTCCGTCGAACAAATAATAAGGACGACTTCAACAAGCTGATTGCCAACCTTTACTAGTTGGAGAGGCACCTTAAGAAGAAGAATAATTATTACATTCAAAGTTCAATTGCCTGGCCTAGTATATACCTAATAGTATCAGGCATCTGTAACGAATTGTATAATAGTTTTGAAACACTTAATTTATATTTTATTTTGAAACATTTCTAGAAATATGCTTATACAAGAGGAAGCAGAGAAAACACGGCAGTTGCGGGCCACACAATCACTGCCAATATCAAGGTACTATTTTGGATGTTTTGTTGGTTATTATGCAAGTAATGCTGGTATGTTTATAACCGTAATCGAAACATATTAAATTTATCTACAACATGTAATTATTTATTTACAGTTTGGAAAAAAATCTTATTGTGGAAAACTGTTCAGCGCAAAGGCATAGCAAACGAAGAGTATCTAAAACTCAAAATATACTTGCTGAGGTGAAACCGTCCAATGTAAAGTAAGCATAAAAAAGCGTCTAGTAAAGAATACTTATTGAATTTTTTTTTAATACAATTTATTATTGTTATTAATCAAGTGAATTAATTTAAAAATATGTAAATAAATATATATTTTTTACTAACATATTTATTTTAAATTATTTTTATTTATTATTTAATAAATGCTATTTTTTTTAGTGCTATCCATCAGGAAGCTAATGAATCTTCACCTGACGAGAGTTGGAGTCACAATACAAATAAATATTCACAAAATCCAGTAGCTTGGCCCAATAAGATAACACCTGAAGATCTTGCAAATGAGCTAATATGGCTGAGGATAGACCAGAGCCAAATAATGGCTGAAAAGAATAAGGTAACTCCTTGGACGAAATTTAAAATTTCGATCTGCATCAATAATTGGTAATAAAATGTATTTTATGACCTCTGAGTGTAAGGCGTGTGAAGATGTGAAAACTAGTCCTTGCATAGTTGCCTGCAATAAGTGATAAATAAGTTTTTGTGTACTTGATATTACAATTTAACATGTTTGTGACTGCGTTCATGTGTGTATTATAGCTGCGTGAAAGGGAGCTGGCTGAATCAATAGCAAGCAGTAGTGAGGAATATCTCAGACAAGTTGGAGACTGGAGTCCAGCAGAGAGTTCGGATACAACGAAAAGTAGTTCAAGGTAATGTTTTTGAGCTTGATTACATTCATAAAACGTTTCTATTGTGATTACATATTTCAGTGCTTAAACACTCATTACCTTTATGATCTTGACTTGCTTTTTTACATGCTTTTATTACTTTATTTTCACGCAATTGAACTAGTCACTTGGTATATCACTGTTGGTGTGATGTGATGGTTTTTTTTTTTTCATTCCTCCACTTGCAAAGGTATTTTGTTGTATGTATGACAGTTTTTACTTTTACTTTGTCAATAGTTACAAAATGTTGTTGTGTCTTAAGTTTATTGAGTATGTGTCAAGGAACAGATGTCAACAGAGTGGAGGGAGTGTGAACACAATTGCACCAGCATCTTAAAATGGAGCATTATGTCGTGTTGTCAATTCGTCGTAAAAAAAAAGAGGTCGAACAATGGGGAACTCTGGGGAGCAGCGTCAGAAACGGTCTACAACGTTTTGTGCGGAGGAAAATAATAAGAGTGCCCCCTTTTTATTACCTGTATGATTGTACAGACGCAGTTCGCCTCAAGTATACCAACGTAGCCTGTCAAGCACAACGGTGGAGGCGGAGTGCTTGCTGCGCAGCATGCCGCCCGTGCGCCGCGACTCGCGCGACTCCCACGTCCCGCACGCAACCCACGCCGCGCACACCACTCACGTCCCGCACGCAACGCACGCCGCGCACGCAACTCTCGCGCCGCACGCCACTCCCGTCGTGCACTCCACTGTCGCCCCGCATCGCCCGCTCTACGAGACCTCCGCTAACGCAGGTCAGTGATCTAATATCATCAGCTGTATTATTGTTCTCCTGGAGAGATACTTTTTATGACTGTCCTTTATTTAGGTCGCACGCCTTTTCGTTAAATAACTGTGCTGTATTGTTACTACAACTTTCTTGACCTTAAATCAGATTTCCGATTTTGTTGGTCTCGTTGTTCGCTTGTTTATTAATTTTTTAAATAAAGTTAAATTTTAATTTACTAGAAGCTCATGATTGAGTTGGTTCCGTCGTGCATATAAACAATATATAAACAACTAAAAAATAATCTTATACGTTTTAGATAGTAGAACTTTGCAGAATATTTAAAAGTAGAATAGCTAAAAGTAGAGTGTGAACAAAATATAAGTTTTCGGATTAAATTATTTGTATTCGTAATTTAATAAGGTGCATTTGCACTCATAGTTGCCTCTTAATCATTTAACAATTACTTTTACGCGCAATTTATTTATATCAAAACCTTCCATGTATTGTTCTGTACATTGTATCTTCGGTGTTTTGAAGAAAACATTCATAGAACATCAACAATATACTATTTTGGTAACTTCATATTTTTAAATAGATTTAAATAGGCCGTTAAAATCTTAATCATTTTTAAATCGTATTAACAGCTACAATACTTATAATATTATCAATAGAGCTATTAAGCCAGCGCCGTAAATACAAAATTTGTTTTTGTTTACATACTGTTTTAAATGTTAATGGTAATTAGTGATACTAGCTGTTCACACGACTACTTATGTAATTTGTTTGCATTGGTGTGAGTTAAGAACTTAATGAGTGAGTTTCTGGTGTTGCTTGAGAGTTTTTAATAGTTGAAGTTGAGTTACTCATTAAACAAGATGTTCTTACCGCAAGCATTTAATTTTGGTGTAAACAGTAGTTCAGATTCTGCTGAGAAGTTGATGTTTTATTGTTTTGTTTCTTGGTTAACTTTGCTTTTGATGGGTTACTACAGTGTGTGTATTAAAATAGTTTTTTATTATTATGGTAAGTTACAATTAGGTATTTTTTTAAAGCAAATATATAGAAAATGAAAGATAATGAATACAGATAGACAGAAATCAACCTTATTTTGTTATAACTTTGTCGTATTGTTCGCTATCGTTTAGACGAGTGGCCTTATTAGTACAGATGAATGCAGTACATAATAAATATTCTTAATTATAATATTGTATAATTAATTTTATAAGTGTTTATCTTCTAATATATAAAATGCTCGTGTCACAGTTTTCGTTGCCATACCCCTCCGAAACGGCTTGACCGAT
>DWQK01001185.1:0-16523 GCA_018231225.1 Noctuana stator
AGAGCTTCAGGGACCCCGTCAGCACATGGATGTCTGTACTGTTCTCTATCACGGACAGGTTTTTCTGGTCGATCTGGAAAACAAATTGGAGAATATTCTTGATGTTCGGGATGTTCACTTTAAATAAAATTGTATTTTTTGTATTTAGCCTTAAATAGGTCATATATTTTTTAAATTCCAGGGACAGATTCAAAAATGTGTTGACGCCGTCCCTTTTGGCATTGTCAATGGTTGTGACTTTTTTTCTTCCACTCCCAAATTTACCGCTCTTAAAATCAAATCTGCCACCCCAGAGTTTCTTGAATCGCTACTTGTGACCTTTCTTTGTGCTGAAATGATTCAAATATTTACTTTTATTTATTTTTATTTTTTATTGTTATATTTCGCCGCCTCTTCGAAAGTGCTGTCCGGGGCAGTCCGCCCCTGCCGCCGTACCACGCTACTGTGACGCTACGCCACTGTCCTGAACCCAGTACCCACCTCTAAGCGTATCTTCTGAACCTGGCTGAGATTCCCGCTGGCGCGGTACAGCCCGTCAGTGCACATGTTCTCCTCGCTGCTCTCGATCTCCCTCACGCACGCCACCACGAAGGCGGGCACCCGGGGGCTCGTGGGGGGGCACACTGCCTCCAGCGTCTGACCGAACACAGGCTCATCTGCAGACCACAACATAGATAGATAAAAGATAACTCTATACTCGTATTATTGCACATCATTGGCCTTATTCACTATACTATGATATTATAAACACGTAACGCGGCGAACATAATATGCTTATTTAATTCCACGCTTATTCCACGATTGGCGCGTCACACATAGTGTATATTATGATTATACTTTTGGTGGCGCGTTTCGAACCCACGTTTATGTTTTAAACTCGTTATGAAATCACACGGTATTGATAAGGATTCTCGTGTGTTATAGCGAATAAGGGCTCAGTACTAGAGTATTTCAATAACGTAGGTACTTAAGATTACAAGTATGTATCTATACAAAAGGTATTAAGTTAAGTTAATTGCAATTCCTTCAGACAACCTTTAAGAAACATCAATTTTGATATGTAGATAATAAAAAGCCATCACAATACCAAATAATCATAGACTCGCACTAGGATTCCATGTTTTGTGAATATTAATGACATATATCTATATTTTCTATTAAAAAGAAAAAAAATTGCCTTTCATATTTTAAGGCCATATATACATGTTATTTTCATGCTAAATTTTAAATTGTTACCTATATCTTTTTATATACACTATACACTATGGGTGTTTGTGTAATTGTCAACACCGGGAACCGAAATATAATTTCATCATTTACTGCGTTACGTGATAACGTTTACAGTTTAATATTACTATCGTGGGTTAAGTTCAAGTTCAGCAGGGTACTTAACTTAAATCTTTAAGACTAAGTGATAACAAGTTCGACTTTTGCGTATATAAATAAACTTAATTATCTACTTAATATACTTAAGCAAATTAAGTGTTGCCAAATTATAAACTACATTTATTTTAAACGATTAGTAAGTTAGAACATTTACATTTCTATAAAAATAAATTTTGATGAATAGAAGAGCAATAAATAAATTACTACTATTATTATAATAACGGTGATAGTCCAGTGGTTAAGAATTAGGCCTCATATTTGAGAGGAGCGGGTGCAAATCCCAGCGATGCGCTCCAACGACTTTTTTAAGTTACGTGCGTTTCAAGCAATTAAATTAAATATCTGTAACGGTGAAGAAAAACATCGTGACAAAACGTGGCTGAGAGTTCTCCATAAAGTTCTCACAAAAATATGAAGATCATCAATCCATATTCCGCCAGTGTGGTGAAGTATGGCCTAAATCTTTCTCATATTTGGGAGAACACACGTGCCTAGCAGTGGGATTGTGATGGGTTGGTGATGACAATACTCGTAAAATAACTATAACGCTTCACTCACAGCCCACACTAGGATTCCCTGTGTCGTGGGGGCCATGGACACACACAAAGACAAGTACACAAATACATTATAAATTCATCATTTCAATTTTCTGCTCCGCCGGGGATTGAACCCGGGACCCTTCGAATTCTGGACTGGCGTGGTAACCACCACATACACGGATAGTCTATTTTATTTCTAACATACTACTTCATTACAACTATACACTGTAAGTTATTCTAACCTCATATTTAAATTAGTGATTAAGTTATTAATACGCCTTATATTTTCTATATAAAGTTAAAACCGAAAAGCCGAAAAACATACTAAATATTAAACCATCCACCGCTAACTCTACAGGGGTTAAAGGCGAGGTTCGTTATGAAATAAAACACAAACCAAAGATTAAAATCTAGATCTATTTACAAGAAAGCCATACATTTTAAAAATATACCACACACTTACCTTTAACACTACATCTTCACATTTTAATAGTTTATTTAATTATCTTCTTAATTTTTAAACAATTTCCTTTTAAACTGTCCGTTTATTGAACAAAATCTTTTGAAGTAAAAAAAAAATGCACACACGTACAAAAAACATTATTATAAAAAAAGTTTTAGTTTTTTATAGGTTCTTTAAAACAACTGGCAACGAAAGGCATACATATATATTTTTCTTGCTTTGCTAGCAATTTTCTTAAAATGTACTTAAAAGAGCAAAATTTAAAACATCTACATGCTTATATAATATACCTTTTCTTACCAATTAGTGTCAAATCAAATCAAGCCCCATATATTACAGCAATAACCAAACGCGCAACTAGTTACTAAGGTGAAAGATAAAAATAATGAAAAAAAGATAAAAATACCGAAAAAAAGATTTAAAAAAATCTACACAATACTGTTTATAGTGCATCTTAATTGCGTGTAAAGCTCCTCACACCATTAAAGATAGCTTTTCGAACCTTTATAGATCCCTTGTTTCACCAGAACGTCCACAGCTGGCCGTTTCGCGAAGAACTTCCTTAATTTATGCTTCACTTGCGATATCTGGATAGGTACCTCCGTTGAATCGCTCAGATCTTCATTGCTACTGCCACCGGCTGAAAGAGCCAACATTATGACAATACAGTGAGATGGAAAGGGAAAAGAACGGACCACGTGATAGTTAATAAGCAAAAGATTGGAGGAGTAAGCTCAAAAGATAGAAAGGATTTAAGATAAAAGTTTGAAAGTGAGTAACAGGAGAATCCCACCCACACATAATCAACATTAACATAAACTTACAACTATAGCATATGTCAATTAACATTAATATTCCAACGAAACAAATATAATGAGAAAAAGATAAGTCTTTCTTTTACAACAGTAAAAGATAAACTGCCATAGAATGTTAAGGTACATAATCAGAAAAAGTAAAATAAATGAATAAGAGCCGACATTGACCAATCGAAGGGACATTAGTTACGACGCACACAATATTTAATTTGAATTAAGTAAAACCAGATTTACCTTATACGTTTAATTTTGAAATAAATGCTCTTCGCACATTATATTATTAGCACAATCTAGTAAGGAACATATTATTAAATCGTTTAAAAATTCATTTACATATATAAGGAGGAAATAATAACTGATTCAAACGCAATTTTGAATTTGAACGAATGACATAATGTTGTTTTGACATAACAGTATTAAGTGATCCGATATCATCACCAACCCATCACAGTCCCACAGCTGGGCACGGACCTCCTCTAAAATATGGGAAGGGTTACGGCTACGCTGTTTATGAGAGAACTCTCAGGCATGCATTTTCACGATGTTTGCCTTCCCCGTTAAAATTTATAACATTTAATTTCTTAAAACGCTCATAACTTCGATGTTTTCCGTGTTGGACTGGTAGAGAATGCTTATAGCATTAAGTCCGCCTTTTATACTTACCAACATTTCAAAGGTATAATAAAGTTTTTAATAAAGTCATTAGTGGGCGCCGCTTGGTTTAAGGCCTAATTCCTAAGCAATGGGCTATCACCACAACCAATATAATCCAATATTAAAAATAACCTGCAAGGAGTTATAAAAACGAGTATGGTTAAGAGTTTTTATTCTATAAATAGATCAATAAATAATTGCTTTTTGTTCTGGGCAAAAATCAAAAAAAAATTTCAACCGATTTGTCGGTTTAACATTAAATAATGTTCGGCAGAAGTCTAATGTTGTGCTATTGCCAATGTCATCGCATCGCCATAGATAACAAACTTATCTAGATTGTCAAACATATTACGATGCGTTTTATGAACGGTGCAATGGGAGGTATAATATAAATATAAATATAAATGTATGACGAGAAGGAGGGTGGATGGTTCTCATTAGTGTCTCTCTGCTGAGGTCACGCGTGAAGAAAAAAAGTTAAATTTAAAAAAAACTTCATCAGCAGATAAATAATATCGCTGGTATCGAGCAGATTATCGGAGATATAAAAAAGTGATAAGGCTATTTTTTCTGCATGTAAAGATATTAAACACGATATTAAAAATATGTTAGGCCGAAAGGATCATATCCAAGGCCGTAAAACCATTATAAAAAAAAATGGAAGATATTTATGAAATTCGTTAACTTTATTACTAAGTAATTTTTTTAAGTAACTTAAAATACTAAACAAAATCGGACTGGTAACTTGAAAATAAAAGAACTAAGAACATAGTTTAATCATCATACGTTTGGGGTGTAATTGTTGAGATCCGAAAAACGATTTTTTCTTCAAATGATTATTTTTTTCCGAAGGACTCTTTTTTGGTTTATCCATTTTGACATCCGGAAAGGTCCAATGATCAGATATAGCGTGCACCAATTGAAATTCCATTTCAAATGCAATACGGTTCAATTTTCAATGACACTTCACAATATTTATAATCTTAGAACCTCACTAAAGAGGATTTAAAATCGTCATTTTGTCTTCATTGTTTTAATTTCACTTTCGAAGCACAGAGCCTTAAAACTTGTATAAAATTTAAAAAAAAAGTACAAGTTTGTTAATTCCTATTTTTTTCATGAATAACAAAAATAGAATGCTTGAAATACAGCAATATTTTCAATCCACACGAATTCAGGATACTTGTAAATAGATGACTAATATTCTTTAACAAAAGAATGACTTAAATGTAGGGAAGCCGCGTCAGTACTAAACTTAATCATATCTTTTGCCCGTTTATCTGATAAAACTAGAAATAAGGCACCTTATCGCGGTAATTGACGTGCGTATCTTATCGATCGTTTATTGAAACTTTAATAAACGAAATTGAAAAACACTCACAACTTACGAGTCACTAATTCGCGATTACTGTAGCCATGGATAATAAATTTATAATCTCCGAAGGTTCAATTCCAAGGAGTTTTGCTGGCGCTTGAATAAAATAAACCTAATTACTTTACAAGAACGATTATATTAGTATACATTCGTAACATACAAAATAGTCAATAATTAAAATAATACAAAGAGTCCTTTTATGTTATCTGTGGTTTTAAACTACTAAGTTTATAATACTCGGGCTAATCTTCTCGGCCAATATATTTTCATAACTGTCCACTACAATCTGAATAAATATTTTTTTTTTGTTACAGCAGTTTTATTTACGCTTACGCAATATTTACTAATCCTATATGAATAGATAAAATAATCTTCGGAAAGACTTCTTTCCATGTGTCTGTTCTTTTTATCCCTGACTCTTTTATTTAGCAAACATTAATCATGTGATTAATGTTACTTGAAATTAAAATGGATGATTCATTTGTTTTCATCAACAATGTAGTGTAGTGATTTAGACATCTAGATATCTTTGCTTCACGCAGAGTACAAATGTTTTGAAACAGATTTTGTATACTCTTTATTGTTGACAAAGGTTAAGGGGAAATATTTTATTAAAGAAAATGAAAAACCTGACTGCGTGAAAAATTGGAAACTTAAAAATTTCCACGTTAGTAAATAAAGAGGAAGCGAAAATGTGATTATTTTAGGTAAATGATTATTTTAAATTGAATTAAAGTCTTACACGGATATAACAGCCGGAAACCTTTACAACCACAAGTCATCACAGGATACAAGCATAACTAACAGGTATGTAATCGTTTTTTTTTTAAATAAAACCGCAATATTATGAACTTCAAATGAAAATAATTTACAATTCACTATCTGTCTAGCACACGATTTAAAAACGGAACATAAGTTTACACCACAGGTAATAAAGCGTACGCACTGATAAAACAAAAAAAAAATGACAGTAAAAAATCCCGCGCAATTTGACAGATTTAGAAAATATTTATTATTATCTGTGCCAACACTGAAACTTGATAAAACAACTTTAAAAACATTAGAATTCGATAAAACAGTGACAATATTAGGGTTCTGCGTTGCATGGCATGATTAAAATACTTTAAATCAACGTTACCAAGGCAGATGAGAACGTAAGACTAAATGAGGAAAAACGAATATTTACCTACTGTATATTTAACGGGAAGCGAATTCGTCATACGATGAATGACACAGGCAGGGAAACATAACACCATGGAATTCTTGCGTCAAATTAAATATATTTTATTGTGACAAACCAGTATGGTGTTCACATTTTGACATTAAAATACTGATGATGTAAGTCTTATCGCGGCTTGGTGTTATTAAGTATTTCAAAGAGTTAAAATATTTATTATGGCATGGCAAGGGAAGGTCCCATTTTTCGTTCTATATTACCACTTAGCTTGGCGATTTTTCTGTAATTGTTTATTAAATAACAATACGAATTATCTTTTTTTTCGGCAGTCTGTGTAACATAATTGTTGACTTTTAGGTTAAAAAAGTGTTACGTAACATTTATGGTGGGAAGACAAGGGGGACGGGGTACAGAAAACTACGGCGCAGTATACATAAGGGAGGGGATGGAGTCAAAAATTACGTTACGTAATGTCTGACGAACATCTATAGAGTATTGTAGCGGTCAGTGCAAGGTCCACTTAACATCAGTCAAGCTGTGTATGGTTGTTGGCTGCTACTGATAAAGCATACCTTTTTGTTTATTCCTGTCAGCGTGTCTGGATACTGGAGGAGTGCGGCCCAGGCTCTCTAGGTCCGTGTTGCTGCTCTGGTACTGAGGGGTCGGGTACTCGTCCACCACGGGGGGACCCTGGGAACAAACAATAAATAGAAGAATAGTAGAGAATTTCAATACAAAACTCAAATATTTTATTTAGCTGGATTTATTTGCTTTTTATATATGTAATATAAATAAATACGTAAATAATTAATAATTTTCGTATTTAGGCTTTTTTTATTTATTCCAATCTTGTAATAATAACTGGGTAAAACCACAAACTATTTAATAGTAACTATGTAAGGACAACTCAAACTTTTGAAACTTCTAAACTTTTCAAACACTACACACTTCCTTTCAAACACTACACTCATTTCCAAACACTACATTCTTTCCTTACAAACACTACACGCATTCCTTATAAACACTACACTCTTTGTTTTCAAACACTACACTCTTTCTTTTCAAACACCACACTCTTCTTTTTTCAAACAACAAGTATTGATCTAGACTCACCAGTTTATAAATAACATTCTGTATACATTTGAGCAAGTGTTTGGCGCCTTCTTCCGTGTCCACTTGCAGCAGGTACTGGTCGTAGCGGACCGTCAGGACCAGGGAGCGAGTGTACCTGTGACCAACAAGAACAATGTTCAGAACAAACAAGTATTTTGGTTATGGTACCATGGTATGGTAAGGTTATGGTATCACCAACGTAGAGCTTATAAAGATCCCGGCGAGGGAAGTGGGTGTGAAAATTATACTATTCTCCATTGTTATTCCTTCTCAGCGGGCATTCGTGTAAGCTGTGTATTTGTGTCAGGTGTCTGAAAAGTGATCGGCGGGTCGTCATTGAAGAAGATTGAGATATTTCAATGTGGTGAAATGGTTATCATGCCAGTCCACCATTCGAAGGGTCCCGGGGTCTGGTTGTTTGTGTCCATGGCACCCACGACAGGGAATCCTAGTGTGGGGCTGTGAGTGTGAAGCGTTATTTAATGCGGATTTATACCTGTACCAAATTATACGTGTGTGTGTGTGTGTTACCGTCTGGTGTGCATCTGTATGCACTGCACGATGTGCGCATTCCTCAGCGGCAGCACCACCTCCGGCCGCGGCGCGGTGGGGCTCGGCGGCGTGCCCGGCGGCTTCGGCACCTTCTGACAACACACAATTGTTATTACATCAGTTTAAAATTTGAATAATCCCACTAAAACTATACGCGAAAGTTTGCAAGTATGGATAGATGGGTGGATGTTTGTTACACGTAAAAACTACTGAATGGATTTTAATGAAACTTTACAATAATATAGCTTATACATCAGAATAAAGTAGTGTACGTGCATGTTTGAACTTTGGGCACATGTTGTGTAAGATCAGAAGCTTGTTTTTTTGTGTGTGTGAGTGAGTGAATGAGTGAGCGAGAGAGAATGTGAATGTGTGTGAGAGAGAGAGAGAGAGAGAGAGAGAGAGAGAGAGAGAGTGTCAGTGTGTGAGTGTGTTATGTATCTTATTTGATTGAAAAGCGCCCTACCGTCGCCAGGTAGGTCCTTTGGTCCTTATAGAAGTAGAGAGCGGTGGGTGTGAGTACCATGTAGCAGTCTGTCCAATTCTTCTTACTCTTCTTGCCGCTTTCAGAGAACTTGGTGCGTTTTATATTGCTCTCCAGTATTACTGACGCTTGGAACTGGAAATAAAAAACAAATTTCATTTCATTAATAACGTCCTACCAATGTAATACCAATGAATATAACATAATTATATGCATTATTATAGAAGATAGTTTAACATAACATAGAGTAGGAAATACCTATAAGGAAATGCATTGTTTTATAGTTATTCTTTAGCCACCAATCTTAAATTTCATTTTTGCAGTTAACAAATATTTCTAATTTATATTATAAGACGAATCAATAAGCGATTTTTAATAGATGTCGACCCGCGCGGTGTAGTGGTTACCACGTCAGTCCACCATTCGAAGGGTGCCCTGTTCAATCCCCGGTACGACAGAAGTTTAAAAGATGATAATATCATCATTTAAATCATGGATTTCTGTTCTCCGTCTGGGTCTTTGTCTATTTGTCTTTGTGTGTGTCCATGGCACCCACGACAAATCCTAGGAAATCCTAGTATGGGGCTGTGAGTGTTAAGCGTTTTAATAAAATGTGTGTGCAACAAAATCCCAACTCTCTATTTATTATTATAACACAACATTTCTATTTTAACTTCACACCTAAAGATCTTTCTTAGAGGCAATTCATCAAAAGTGAAGCCACACTTACATGAGGCGACCATCAGCCTCCGGGGCAGCAGCGCAACTACATGCGACCCCAGGCAGGAGAACCTGCTTGAGGTTGGATGTAAATGTCCATGAGCGGCAGCGACCACTTAACACCAGGTAACCTGCTCGCTCGTCTAGCTACTAACCTCAGAGGACTGCTGTATGTGCGTCCTGGGAGCAGGCACGGGCGACTTCATCCTGTGTTTAGGCGCCACCATTGACTTGGACTTCCTGTTCCTCGAGTAGCCCGGCTCCCTGCGCACCTCCACGTCCAGGCTGTCCCCCGACGAGGACGGCGGGAGCTGCAGGTAGTTGGGTCTGCGTTGGCTCTCCAGCAGGTTCTCTGTTGAGCCTCCTGGAACGATAATTGGTGTAAGAGATATATTTGTTAACCAACTTCAAAAAAGGAGAGAATCTCAACTCGACTGTATTTTTTTATGTTTGTTACCTCAGAACTTTCGACTGGCTGAACCGATTTTGATTATTCTTTTTTTATTTGAAAGCTGATGCTTTCCGTGTGGTCCATTTCGATTTTGTAAAGTTCTGACAATGACATCCAAGAGCAAAACCATATAAGTCTTAAATTTGCATCATGTGCGCAACAATTTTGAAGTTGGTTTTCTGCGTTACGCAAGTTATTTTGTAATGTAAACTGACTTATCCCCGCAATTTCGTCTGCAAAAATATAGTAGATTGAACCACGGAATCACGTTGTCCATACAAACTTTGCCCCCGTTTTACACCCCCTTAAGAGCAGAATTTCGGAAAATCCTCTGTTAGCGAATGCCTACGTCATACACAGAACACACCCTCCAAGTTTCAGGTCTCTACGATCAGCAGTTTAGGCTGTGCGTTAATCCGCCAGTCAATTTTTCAGGATATCATGTAATACACCGGGAACTTCCTCAAGCCGTCAACAGATGGCGCTTACCCAGTCGCTTGTTGATCCTGCCGAACGGAGGGCTGTCTGAGCTGGCCTTCCCGAAGCTGTGGTCCAGGTCGGCGCGGCTTCGCTCCGACGTGGGACTCCAGTTCCATGACTTGGCTGGTACATCCTGGATTGTGTCCTGGAATGGAGAAGAATATATCTATATACATTAGTTTCTAGTGTAAGCATGTTGTGTTCGGGAAGCTCAGAAGAAATCTAGTTTGGGAAATGTACAAAATAAACGATAAATATAGAAAGCTGAAGAGTTTGTTTGTTTGAACGCGCTAATCTCTGGAACTTCAAGTCGGATTTGAAAAATTCTTTATGTGTATGATAGCTACATTAATGAGGAAGGTTATAGGCTATCAAGCATTACGTTACAATTCTTAACGCGGGTGAAGCAGCAGGGCACAGCTAGTAAACGATATGTCTACGGTAGATTATTCTAAGAGGCGACTAATAGGGGGATTCCGGAATTGCGGGTAATTCCCCGGTCGTGGGGAACCCAGACCTGTACCCAGTATTAAGCCTAAAAAGGTTGCAGACAACAAAAGGAAAACTATTCCTTGCCAGACTATTTAACTCTTGAATTACGACACATGAAAAACTTAAAAAATAAAACATTAACTCCCATGAAATATGTATGTAATACATGTATGTTTCTATTTTACACGTTTACTTTGATTACAAGAGTTACATTGAGTACATACTAATTTGGTTAAATACAAATGTTGTTCATAGATACAAAAATATTGGCGTGACAAATTTATTTTAATCCTGTTACAAAGCACTGTTCGAACATTGCAATAAAATCATTATTCGCTTACACTCTACCAGTACATAAAGTCTAGTTTCCTTTGAAACAACGTATAAAAATATATTTAGTGCGTCTTTGTTGATCTCAATGAGCAAGCGATTAAGGTCCATATGGCACTGTATACATTAATAAAGGGACATTTAACCAAGTAAATTTTCCTGGTAGCAAAACGAATTGATTGGCTCATTGTTTTTAAGGTTTAAAAATAGTTTAATAATACTTTTGTATAACCATCTGTCTTACATTATAGCGTATGTATCTATACTAATCATATAAAGCTGAAGAGTTTGTTTGTTTGAAAGCGCTAATCTCAACTACTGGAATGACGTTACAATTCTTAACGCGGTTAAAACGCGTGGCACAGCTAGCGTTCAGAAACTCAACACTATTGGGAGCAGAATTACTGTTTTTACACTTTTTACGATGTGTAATAATCAACGAACATAATTTAATTAATAAATCATGATTAATTTGCAAAAAGCTGTCAGAAATATACTACCTAAGTATCTGTAGTTGTTTTTATGTGAATTAGTATTTAAACTGTTAACAGTTACAGATAAAATACTGTAATTACGAAATACATTCTGTAATGTAATGGACTTCGTATTAATATCGCTATATATTATTGTATCTATGCTCTTGCCAGACAAATTTAGGACGTAAACAAATTATTTTTTGATGTTTTAAAAGTAATAATAAAAGGTTTCATTAGAGCATTTTCATTAGAGTATTTAAATAAGACAACTGTGGAAATTAGTGTGTTCTACAATACCCAACATTGAATGTACATTAAGCCAGGCAATTAGTACTCTGTTTCCTGACTCGTCTGCCAGCTCTGTTATCGTCACGGATCAGACACAGAGATGATGGACAGTAAGCAAAGACGCCCTGTCGCATTGAAATGAAGCCTTAAATCGAAGAGGGGAGAGAGGGAGAACGATCGTAGAAAGAAGATCGAAAGAGAAAAGCGATACTGGGGATTTGGAGGAAAGAACGATCTTAGTAAAGAGACTGAACGAGGGGGAGAAACTGACAACGTCGCTTTGCGTGATAAAAAAGTATTATAGGGTCTTTTCTTTGTATTTTCTCCATGGTTGTCGGCTGGATAAACAATGTCAGTAACTAAATACACTTACGTACGCACCGTAAAGGCTATTTAAACAAAACACAAGAACATGTACCTCGCGAAACCACGTCTTCCCTCTTTTAAACATAATATTTATCACACGTTATTGCTAAACACTGAACACACAATAAAATCCATTATTCGCACAAAACTATATGTCAGAACAGAGTAACGTTAACTAAACTCGTTGATTCAACATCGAAAGGGGAAAATGGTGCATTTAATTGTATAGAACTCATTGCTATGACACACTGGTGCAGAATAAAGCGGCGCGATGATATAGCATTAGTGATGAGAACGGCAATGTCGATAGATCGAGTAGGTGCAACGCGAAAACTGTCAGAAGTTTATGTGCATTTAAAACAAAACAATTTCATGTGTATTTTTCGCCATAAATTAATATAACGATAAACGCCAGTTTGTAATGATATTTCCCACATACTTCAGGGCCTTTATAGGTTATGGTACCAACATTAAAAAAAGTACGAGGTTCTCAATTTGACTGTATTTTTTACGTTTACTTCCTCATATCTATCGACTAGGTAAACGGATTTTGATAATTCTTTTTTATTTGAAAGCTGGTGCTTCCCGCGTTGTCCCATTTCAATTTGGTCCAGTTCTGACACTGGCATCCATGAGAAAACCGTTGAAGTTGTTTATATGTCTCTTTGTGTGTGTCCACGGCACCCACGACACAGGGAATCCTAGTGTGGAGCTGTGAGTGTCAAGCATTATTTTTTTTTGCAACAATTATAAAACACAATCTATCGATAAGAACCCCAACATCACTATTCGGTTGTTATCAGCGCGCGGTCGTCGATTCGACGTGAGGAAACCCTTATCTTACACTTTATTACGCGCACACTGATAGCGCGTACGGAACGCTCAATGAGCTAGTTACACAAACACTTTCACGATATACATACTACTGTTACTCTTAAAGGTAGTTTCTGAAAGGATTATCAAAATAGTTCAAGTCATAAGTCAAAGTCAAATTTTTTTAATTCATCATAAGGTACACGTATACACTTGACGAACGTCAAATAATACGGTACATCGGCTTTAGGCGCCCTTTTGGCTGCGGCCGGGAGAAAAAAGCCGGCGGAAAAAACTCTCGGCACTCCATTGAAATCCTTTGAGATTGTATCGACAGTAATCTATTACTATTTTGATCGATATCTTTAACTTTGGATAACTTATGGAAATCTTTCTTAATGACGCCATCTTGTGCGCCAAAATGTGCCGCCTTTTTTTAGGCAGAACCGGTCCTTATTCTAATTCTTTCGTCATTGGATTTCATTGTTTAACATATGGCCCTGACTTTGCTTTGACAGACAAGTTCCTTTTTAAGATATGTAGTGTCATGTAGTGTATATTTTATTATAATAATTATATTTTAAGACATTTTTATGTCACGTTTTGATAAAATTTTAGGAGGGCTCTCAATCATAATATTTAATGTCCTCTGAGGAAGCGTCGTGTTCTGATTGTAAGCTGGAAATAATTCAAATACGATGGACGCAACTTTTATTGAATTGGGTAATTTTGTTATTTTGTTTAGGTACTTACTATCATCAAAACAACTTGATTAAAAATGTAAATACTTTAAGTATGAGTTGGCCTAAACTAATACACAATGGTACGTTACTAATATAGTTTTTAAGTTTTTATAATAATTTTCAAGTTCTTTCTTAATGTTGCGATTGTCTGTAATTGACGGATATTTATCGGAAACAAAATTCACAATGTCTCTGCTTGAAATATGAAAGATCGACGGTACTAGGACATTTGTCCTACCAGGTCTCAGGTCTTTAGTTTCTTTTATCGTTTATGAGTAGCAAACGAGCATACAGGCCACCTGGTGTAAAGCAGTCACTGCGACCCATGGACATCCACGTCCAATTTCAAATAGGAGAGAAGTCCTATTTGAGATCATACGTGGAGGCATTGCTACACACGAGGACTGAGATGGTCGCCTCAAATAAAGTATGTCTGGCAGAAACCCTCCCCAACCGAAATACAAGTACTTGCTACAAGACTTGCTTCTTTTTAAGCGAACTTTGGAAGCTTTACCACTCTACCACATTAGTGGCAATCTGAAACCTCAGAGCATTGTCATCATCTGTTTCAGATCAACAAATGCGTGGAAACAAATAAAAATGCCCATCACGATAAAATCAACAGGAACATGTTGTATAAAATCGTCAAGAAGTACAAAGAAGATATATCAGTCGACACCACTGACAAGGCTTTGCTGGCTTCAGATAAAATTGGACGGTTTATCAAGTATAAGTTTCCTATAGCAAGACTAGAGTTAGTTCTATTGGTATTTATTATATGTACATATTTGTTTTTCTAGAAAACAGAGAGAGAGAGAGTGAGAGAGGGAGAGAGATGGAAGAGATACGGAATAAGATATATAGAGAAGTGAAAGAAAAATGAAGATGTGCTAGAATAAAGATAAAAATACTTCTCGTAAGAGAGTAACGAGAAGAAAGAGATAGAGAAGAAAGTTAACAGATATAGAGATAAGTGAGAATAAATAGAGAAGTGAGAGAGTAGCGAGAGAAGAAAGAGAGAGGAGTTTTGATAAAGAGAGAATGGTTTAATGAGTATTTCACGAAGCCCACTCACTTTTTGTAATGTTTTGTTTAACTTAAACGAGTCCGTGTGAACATCTTACAATTGAGTTTGAGTTAAACTCCCCCCCACAATTGATTGATCATCTCCCCATCCACAAATTACGTCACATGTCCCCAACATGTGACGTGATGAGTTGTTGGATGACCCTTAAGTAATCTCAGTTCCACAATAACAAAACCCTGACTGACTTTCCTGCATTTTCTGTATCCAGAAACTTAGCATATGAAAAGGATATGATAAAGAAGTTATACATAATGGCTTCTATTCTTCTGTTCTACTGCTGCATGAACACGCAGTCCGGTAAAGTGGATTCCGACATCTGCTCGAAGCTGAACAAGAAAGACCAGGAAATGATTCTGAAGTTTTGCGAGGTCCTCAGTGAGTGTGAGGTCACTGTGAACAATATTGATCATGCTATTAAAGGTATATTAAAGGTATATAGCTATTAAATAGCTTTTGGTATCGTAAAAGAGTAGCTACGGAGATGAACTACTTGATGTAGCTAGATAATGCTACCCACACTAGGATTTCCTGTGTCATGGGTGCCATGGACACACACAAGGACAATGACGCAAACACCCAGAAAACTAAATTTATCATTTAAATTTCTGTCTTTCCGTGAATCGAACCTAGGGCCCTTCGAATGGAGAACTGGCATGGTATAATCACTTCCACTACCAGAAAATTCCACTATAACATTAAAAACACTTAACGCGGCGCGCATAATTATGATTTTTCAATTTCACGCGCAGTGATGCACATTCCACGCATAATTCCGATGACACGTAGTGCGTTTCGAAGTCACGTTTATGATTTAAGCGCGTTATGACATCACACGTTATTGATCAGGTGTCATAGCGAATAAGGCCCCTGATTCGAACGTAGATACTATAAGTACTACTCATGGGGATTGAAAAAGAATTTTACAAGTTCTAATAGTAGTTTTACAGCTAGTAATAATATAAAGCTGAAGAAATAGATTGTTTGAACGCGATAATCTCAGGAACTTCTGGACCGATTTGAAAAATTCTTTTTGTGTATGATAGCTACATTCATGAGGGAGGTTATAGGCTATCCAGCATTACGGTTACTATTCTTGAAACCGCGCGGAACAGCTCTATATAATAAATCCACCGTCTATCACCTTTGTTCCACTGCATAGCAATGACAGTCTATGATTATATGCATTCCAATCAAATAAGCTATAATGTTATGACTCTGTATCATAATATCATAATAATAGATTTAGAAAAAGGATAAGTGTTACAAATATTACTCAAGTTTACTACTCACAAATTATAAAAAAAGATAAGTAGACACTTATAGAAGTAACATATTTGTAGTAATACGTTTCATTAACCTACATAATGTATTATATTATGTAATTTTTGTTGCTTTTTAACAGATAGCATTGTTATTATCATTACCAGTTATAAATATAAACATTTTAATTGGACATTATTATTTTTATGACATTAACTTAAGAGTTTGTAAGTTTGTAAATAGTTTTAACAGATATGCTCTCGTTAGACAACACGATTGAAGCGCGCATAACTATAGCCTCTAGTGACCGCTAGTGATCGCTAGTGGCAAATTTCCTGTGTCGTGATGGACACACACAAAGACAAGTACACAAACATCCAGAACACACAGAGACACCCGAGAACAGAAATCTAAATTCATCATTTAAATTTTTGCCCCGCCGGGGGTCGAGCCCGGGAC
>DWQK01001186.1:0-16518 GCA_018231225.1 Noctuana stator
ATGACCGCAACCGGTTTTGAAATTAAACCGGTTTCCGAGCCTTGAATATCATTACAATATGATTATAGTTTTTACATTACACTCAATTTTATTGGTCAGAATTGGTCACAGCGGGTTTGCACCTTGCACATAACTTAAAATATATGATTTTTACACTACGTATGATTGGAATAATTTTAAAGTTTAAGTGGCACTGTCATAATGATATTAGGCTTTAGGTCATGGTGATTACGCGATAGAAAGTATCGGTCTGCGATTAATTAGGTTTTTGAAAATGTTAAAAGGTTTGAATGCAAGGAAGGCAACAATCCTTTTTTCAAATGGTCAGCTTTTTAAACGAATATTGCTAATATTAACTCGGATATAGGAGTTTTTCTCAACTCAATTAAGAATATTTAGATACGGACTTATAGCAGTCACAGTCGTGTAAAAAAGCTTGGAATTAAGTAATTAACATTGCCGTGTGCCTCAGTTGTGAAGTAAATTTTTATGCAAACTGGACTCTTCCTATCGTTTGTGTTTTATTTCAGTCGAGCTTACAGAAATATCCGCCAGAACAAAATCCGCTAAGAAACAGGGAAGATGCATCTACTCAAACAAAACAAAACAGTTTCCTTATTGCTTAGGGTTGTCACAATCTAGAAAATGTACTTTCGTCTGTTACTGGGTGCCTAGTTTTTAAATAAGTTTAATAAAGAATTCTTTATTTGTTGGAATTTTGTTTACATGTTTATTCTTATGTGAAGTTAAATTTGCGTATTGTAGTGTTAAATTAAGAAATATTTCGAATATTAAGCTTTATTACTTTTGTGACTCACTTAGAAGACTATGTTTTTATCATATTTGTCGTAAGAAAAAATGTAGAACGTTACAAAAATAGAAGATCTTTCTAATATTAAACAGATCAAAATATTTAAAATCTCAGTAATTACAGCAAAAAAACCGTACGGCAGTCAATAAAACAAAAGAATACTGTTTGAGATTGAGATATAAAATGACATGATGTATATGATTGAGATAATGATATAATACTGCAATACATAGTATGTTATTTTTGTATCATTTCATTTTTATACGGTATAGGTACTTACAATAATTAATGTTGTACGGATTGACAGCCCTACCGCCGCTGGAAAAAACGTAATAAACAAGCTTTCTTAAATTTTACGCTCGGAGCAACGTAAAGGAAATAGGTACCTATGTATAATGCAAAATATTTCGAAAAGGCTGCGGGTATATTTAAACATTAACTGAAAAAGTTTCATTTTTTACATACCTAATTTAGAAATGTCAGAAGTCTTATACGATAGTAAATATTACTCTTATCTTGATCTAATATACCAAATTCGCCTGACTGTTTTCTAATTTTCCTTTTACTTTGATATTTTCCTTCGATATTAGAAAACTGTTCGAAAAGACGTACCTAATTAAACTAAGTTTTTCTGAGATGAAATAGGTAAGTGTCTACGTTTTAATTGGTTTGGTTAACAAAGTTCCCCATAGAGAATTTTCAAGAAATTTATAGTCTTCAGTTATTTTTTAAATTGTAAGCTTCAGCTGCTGAGAATTTCTCACACGAAAATTCGAAAATCTGTTGACAACCTACCACCCTCTTAAATACATACGCCAAACGTTTAGGGTTTCGAGGTTGTTTTGTAAATTAAAATACACCCGTTCCATAGTTTTCATTACAACCCTTTACACACGCAACCGCCCTGCCAATATTTGCGATTGCATAACGCGAGGGCAGAGCCCGGCAAGCCAAAGAATAAGTAGCATAAATAAGTTCTACTTTAGGTACATTGAGATATTAATTATTACGTAGTTACGTACTAGTAAATAGTGTACTTCCTCGGTTGTAGGGAGAGACCCGTGCCCAGCAGTGGGACATAAAAAAGGGGTTGAAGGAAGGAATAGTGTACTAACAGCTCGTACCATTTCAAACGTTTTTTACGAATAAGTACATCATTTTTCACATTAACCTATATTATTATTTATTAAATACTTTTTTTTACCGATTTTCCTACTTTTTGTAACTCTTTCTCTATACTAAGTCCTCTTCATTATATGTTTGAAGATGTGAAATAAAGACTTGCAGTATATCTGACACATACTAAGTTCGTAATAGACAGTTAAAAACTTTACTCGTATCAGAAATCGGGTGACACGACACAGTCTCTTAATAATTAATTGAGTAGCTCTTCGCACCTCTACGTGCTACTCTTTCGTTCATCTTCCGTGAGCCAAAACCTCGACAATTTACGGTTAAAAAGAAACTATTGAATTCCGAATACGGAAAAATTGGCTTTGGGAGCCAACTGAAAGAAATTTTGAGAACGTACTACGAAGTTTTTATTTCTTTCAATTGCAGCTGCAACTGAACTTTTTATAATGCCGTACTTAGCTAACAGTGCGCTATAGTGCGCAGTGGGTAATCGAAATTATTATTAGATTTCGTAGGGACAAATAACATTGGATATAAATACCTACTTCTAATTATAAAGAAGGAAAGGAGAAAGAGAAAAATCGTTTATTTTGTATATCACCGCAACTTAAAACGAAAAAATACTTATTACCTTTCACTCCTCTACCACTTCCCTATTTTATCGCTATGTCAATAATTATATCCAAATTATTTAGACGTTCGATTGTAAGTACAATTATTCGTTATTCTTTATTTGCCAACTTAAATTTTCACTATAAATAATTGTTACCAAGTCAGCTAGTAATTAATAAAGTATTGTTTCATCAAAAACAAAAACGTAACTGCCAAACTCATCAAATAACTCCTAACTGTCTAGAGATTTCATCTACATACGTAACTAATTAACTAAGAAAGTAACTTGCCAACAAAGTTTTGTTCCTGAATGCACTGTAATTAAACGAAGCGAAAACTTTACATTGGAAACTTGAGAACTCAAGTATTTTCTAATAACATAATAAAGCTTAAAATTAATATTAACACCCCCATAATATGGGGCGTGCACGTCGTTTTGCACTTCTGACGTTCTACACTACGGTGTAGAACGTCAGAAGTGCAAAACGACATATTAGAGAATGGTCAGAAACGCATTGTCAGGAGACGATAAATGACTGATTCGCGAAATAACATAACACATTGTCATAATGTCAGACAGACCCGATTTAATTCAATTGTAAACAAAAAACAGACTATAACAGGTATTACAATAGTACCTTTTATTAGTGTAATTTACAATAATTTCCTTTTCGTTGCACCAAAAAATTTCATGCAACCATTATTTGGTCTTTGAGCACGATTACTTTTAACCAAGCGCTTACAGTATTTTCGGACCAAAGAGATTTCTAGTTTGATTTGGAACCATGCCAACTCAGTGTAGATATTTCTTTGCAAGTAAACCTTCATACACAATATGTTTTGCATACCTAAACATATGATTATTTATAAGGAGTGTCAGAAGAAGAAGTGTTATATTAAGTGACGTCAAAACAATTTATCAACCAACTTCAATAAAAGAAGGAGGTTCTCAACTCAAATATATATTTTTATGTTTGTTTCCTCATAACTTTCGATTGGGTAAACGGATTTGGATGATTCTTTTTTTATTTGAAAGCTGATGCTTCCTGTTTGGTCGTTTTTTAATTTGGTCCAATTCTGAGAACGGCATCCATAAGAAAACCATATAAGTCTTTGATTTATGTATATGCGCGACAAGTTTGAAATAGGTTTTTTCGTAACGTAAGTTATAATTATTTAATATTTTTATACCATAACCATTACAATACGGTAAAATATAGTGAACTAAATGTGCAATTAACAACTTTAGGTACCTGCAATGTGAGTGGTACGAGACAGACTTTTCAACAAAATGTAATTCAACTTTTGATAAGTATCTGAAAACTGTTCTAGACATTCCGCCTAAAGCCTTTTGCTGCAAATACTTAGCCATTAGTGCATTGAACAATTTCGTATCGATTCCCTTTCATCCTTTAGCGAGAACCTAAAAATTGTTCGTTGGTAAAAGTACCGTCTTTTTAGGAAAGTATTGTTAAATGTAATCGGTCTCGTTTTCTTCAATGAATGATTTGTGGAAGTCGTTCTGTCAAAATGTAATTTAAGAAAACCGTAAAGAAATTACACTTACACACATATATCACAAGAAACATCAACATTATTGAGCTTCACTATTGAGAATCACCCTATTTGTGAAATGAATGTTTGTTTTAATTGGTCCGACAAGTTTCGATTCGTAAATAAATATGACATCACATAAAGTAACCAAAACATAAAAAATTATAAAATTTAAAGTAATAAAAATAACAAATTATAAAACTGCAATAAGAAATGTAGGTACCTTCTTAAATAAATATTGCTAAATACCCTCTTAGCTAAATATTGCTCGCATATTCAGGGGCATTGAAGCGGCGCTGGTAGTGTAAATCGCAAACGATTTCAAAAGTTAAAACACCACAGTCGTGGTCGGCACCTGCAGAGGTGAGCTCTAGCGGCAAATTTAATGCGAGAGTCCGTGCTACGGAGGGCACGTTTAAGCCCTACCGGTCGGTCTCGTTGTTATCAATAGATAACAGACATTAAACCTGGTCAGTGGCCCTATAGGCGCTTAAACAACATCCGAACAGGTTGACCACTACTAACCCGTATCTGCACCAATCCGTATTGGAGCAGCGTAGTGGAGCATACTTTACTTGTCCTGGTTATGGGGAAGAACGCCAGAAAGAACTTCTATTGAGTCCACCTGAGTAGCAATGCAAACAATGTACTACGCCAGACCTAAGCTCTATCCTCAGTCCTCCTGAGTATGTAGTTAAGCTTAACTGCTAGATATATGATTTATTGATAAATAATATTATTTATTACCCAAGCGCATGTATTACTTTTTTATATTAGTTAATTCCACTCATCATCAAAAGTTAGTCGCTAGCATTATTACTTAGATATTGCTAGAATTACGCTTAGGATAAGAATTTAGTATTATATTGTTAGTATTGTTAATTATATACTTTTTCCAAACTTTGAAGTATTCTCCGTTCAGAGCCGTTTTACAAAATCTCACTCCGCTAGCTACCTCGTCGGATCATGTAGAAGAATGAAACTAAACAATTATAGCTACGCATTGTAAATTGAACAACTAGAAATATTTATATTGTATTTATCTTCATATCTTTAACTCAAGATTTGCTTCACGGCAAGTTATGAGTGATCACCTATTGTATCTTTTGTACGAGGCGAGGTACGTAAGTTCATATTTAAATTATAATCGTAACTTGTTTTACATACACGTCTTTACGTGTATGTAAAACAAGTATCTCACCAATTACAAACACAAATTACATAATTTAATAGGCACGGGCCCTTACCCGTTGGCTTAGAACTTAGGCAATTTTAGGTTGAGGTAGGCCGGCAGAAAAATCCCGACGGAAAATCTCTCGGTGCTCTTTCTTGGCGTCATTAGCGTTGTAAGCTTTACACACGACACGTATTTGTAAGCAGTCAGTATTAATGAAGTCGTGAACTTCTTGAACTCTTATAACTAGTTTAGGTCGTTTATTTATGACGACTCTTTATCGTGGACGTTGACCGTACATTATTACGTGAAAGTTGAACGTATTAGGATATGCGGATACTATACACTATTAATTTCAAAAGGAGTGTCTATATAAAAGAGAACGAGAGACAAAGTCTACACTTTATATTCCATTCACATTAATCACTATTCGGTACATTTTGATTTCATTCGAAACATTAAAAATATCATTTTTATATCGTACTAACGACCCGCCCCAGCTCCGCACGGGTGCAATGCTGATACTAAATACACTGCAGAAGAACTGTGAACATTTAAACATATAAATCCTCCTCTTCAATCACTCTATCTGTTAAAAAAACCGCATCAAAATGTTTTATTGTTCGTATAAAATGATCTCAATTATTAATTGATATAATAGTCCGGTTCCCATTAAATTTGAAGTAACTATTTAAGTAACTTTAAATATTTGGAAATACTTTTATTAATAGGTATACCTAACTAAAGGTAAACGTTAATAATGTTACTATCTATTTCAAAACACAGTTTATCTTTTTACAACCTCTTAACAATCAAAGCGAGTTTTTCGTTAAAGGAATTGTAATTATATGTGAGAGAAAAATTATAATCGCAGCTGTTGTGTATCAACACAAATAACAATAGGTACCTACCTACATATCAGGGCGGTCGGTAGTTGAAGTGGTGATATATCACTATAACCTAGTTTTAGTATTCTCAATGCATATTGTTTCCACTATGAATATGTAACATTGTTCCTTTACTAGACTTGCTTACTACTAGGTAGATGAATCCCACAGCTTTTAAATTTCCCGTCGTCGTGCACGGGAATCTGTCGGTTAATGGACATTGTTGCCAGACGGCCACGGGCGTTTCGCCTAAGTTATGTTTCTTATTGGATTTATTGGTTACACGGCTTCGAGCTTAAATAAACTTCAGAATTAAATATAATAAATAATATAATAAACCTATTAATGTACCGGCTCAGCTATTATCACAAGTCTCTTATAAGAAATTAGAAAGATGCTGAAAAGATACTCATCGTTGAAAAAACTTTAATACCTTCCCAGAACACGTTAAGTAACTCTCGAACTCTCTACCATACACGTTTTCTAACGACACTTTTCTTTATCAAAGAGTGAGTTTACATTATTTCTAATACGAACGTAACTTTAAAACAAATGGAAGACGTTTATAGGAACTGAACTGAACACGGACCGTCATAAAGAGGCATTCCGGTCGAAGAAAAATAAAAAACAGATATTTTATTTTTTGTTTTGGTTTTTCTTGTGCAACAGACTTTAAATATCATTACTTCATAAGCAAATCATCTATTAAGTATAGTTTACTATAAAGTTCTGACGGTCGTGTTCAAAAGAACTATGAAAAATTATTAAAGAAACTTACAAAATAATACTCTCAAAGTAATTTATTGAGCTGTTACGTCTCACTGTAAAAATGACCGGTGTCTAAATACAATCCAGTCTAAGACAAGTTTTCCCCTCGTCCACCCCGAGATTCTCACGGCGGTGAAATATCCTACTTTCATTTATTTGCAAACTTACAAAAGTTCTAACAAAGCCGATCCTTAAAACATAATAACAATTCCAACGAAAGAAAACGCTTCTCAAATAAAGTTCTTCCCAAAAACTTTAAAACAACTGAGAAGGCGATAAAAATAATACGCGCCCAACATTCTTACGAAACAACTCGGTGAATTGAGCATACAAAATTATGCAATGAAAACAAACATCGCTGCTCGCGCGGGTAATACTACGTTGTGTTTATCTCTCCTTCCTGATAACACTTAGTAATAAGCTATAAAAGATATTTAACCTTTGCCAGTTGCAGCGCGCCACGGCCCGTTGATCTGCTATTCGGCACGGCAGTATACATTTCTTCCGAATGGCCGGCATCGCGGATCGCAAAGCTGCACCAAGCGAGGGACGCCGCCGCGCCGTGCCGAATATTCAACTTTCGCATCACAAGAGCGATCGCGGCACGCATATCTTGGTCATATTTATTTACGAATCAGGCAAACGTGACGAACTGATGAGAGCGTGATATTTAAAAGTTTATAAAAAAGTTTTTGTACTTACAGAGTATGAGCGTCGGTCGGAGCCTTCGGGATGGCCTGCAGGTCTTGATGAAGACACCGGACCGCGTTACGTAAACAAATGCATTTAGAAGGACAAGAGGGTTCCGAAAAGGAAGTAGCAGAAAAAGTTAAAAGGAACAAGAAATAAAAAATTTTGAGCCCCATGACTGGGGTTCAAAGTTTGTGGGAAGTTCGCGCGTTGCTGCTGTCGTACAGACGCAGTCTGCGAGAGAACTGTAGCCAGAGCGGCTCGCGAGAGGAATGACGAAGTGTGAACTGCGACGGCCGACCGAACCCCGCTCGCAGTCGCACCGCCTCCCGCTGGCTGCTTACGGCATCATGACACACGGATTGGTTGCCACCAGCGGTACCGCCCGCTGCATTTCATGGAACTTCATATCTCTACCTCGCTCTATCTTCAGCCTTCTTTAGCCGTATTCCTGTTACGTCATTCAAAGGGACCCTCAGTGGGTTGGTTTTCAAACCGATTCAATTAATTTCTTAGCTCTAACTGACGTCGTCCTTGATTACTTCAGTGTCCATAAAGTGGTATCTTTTGTGATGATAATTTTTAACGATAACCCATAAATGATAAAACATGAACTTTACGCTGAGCAACATTATCTTCGGATAATTTAAAGTAAAAAAGTTAATCAATATTGCTATGTGCTATATATAACATACCTAAATAATACAATACATAAATAAGTACAATAATGAAAACCTATCAAATACATAATACAGAATACCCGAAAAAATCTTAGAACTTTTTAAATAAAAACTAATGACAAAAAAATAAACAACTCGTAAGTTTAAAAAGAACTATCATAAAAATTTCATTACATAAAATAATTAATATAATGTTAAAAAGAGATCTTTGCAGCACTGTTAATTTTTTTTTAAACCTTGAAAGTTTTCGTTTAAACTATGTTATACTGCAATAAGAGCACTGTTCGTAACCTGTGTGATGTTTTTAAATAAAGCTGCTAAGAGCGACAGGAACTTCTCTAGCACCCACTCTGTATGTTTTTATCGGGACTTCGGGGAACAAAAAATGACATTGTACAAATAGTATTTATCTACCATGTGTTATGGCTCATAACTTTATTATTACACCGAACAACAGCGAGCTAACACGAGTTGAAGCGCAGTTAGTATTGAACTTATATCAAAAGGAAATAAAATTGAGGTCATTATTATACAGTGTGACATAATTACAAATGTTACAATAATTTCGTGGAATTATGATATAATTGAACTATTGTTTTTTCCTTTTATTTTTTATTTACTTTGTTGATTCAGTACTGTATAAATTGTTATGTACATATTGCTTTTATGTACATAATAATTGTTATATACATAAAAGTACACATTAAAATTATGGGTCTAGGATTAAAGTGGAAAAAGAGCAATTAATGGATCTTTGCAATTAATTTTAGTGGACATCGCATGATTTGCAATCATTGGGACACACAAAGTCCGTGGCGGCTATTTTTGAGTAACCAGAACTGCTACAAACGTATAAATCTCATTCTGACTCACGCGTGTGTCAGCCGAATAAGTAACAATTTTTTTTTCCAATTTCAAATATAGATACCCAAAGCTTATAAAAAATATAAAAATGTGATACGGTCGGCAGCTGTTTTCTATATTTAAAAGTCATTTTTCGCGGTACATTGATCAGATGTATTGACTTTCCACGTTCTCCTATCAAAGGGAACTGTGATTGAAAAAAAGAAAATCGTACCACTACCAAAGCGTTGACAAAAAATCTCTCCGAATTTTGAATGATCTATATTCATAGCGGACCAGCGGAGGCACCTCGCGGTATATAATACAATGCACTCGTTCCGATTGAGACCACGGGTAGCTGCTATTCAATCAATATGTTTGTGTTAGAGGGCTTCTGGGGATCTACTTTCTAAACATAGAGCCCATAGTGGCGTTCGATGTTTCAATCGTTTCCGATTTTGAAAAGAATGACTTTGACAAGTGTGACGGTAACAAGTAAAATATGTCTATTGACTCAATGTATAGTCAAAGAAAATTCTGTTTGTTTTATGCTATTTTTTTAAATTCCAATTTCTTTACTTTTTTACATTTGATATTTCTCAATCATTTTATAAATCTTAAGTTCCATTAGAACTCGATGGCTATGACTTGAATTTAGTGAGAGTTCCTAATCTACCTATAGAGTAAGGACCATTTTGTAGCTTCGGTAAACTTTTGGACGGATGCGGAAATTAGTTTTTGGAGTTTGAGAGTAGATCTTCTGACTTGAATTTCGCCGATGGCCATAGTCAACTACAGCTATAGTATAGTGAACTATTGCTTTATCCGGCTTTTAAGAAGAATTGAGTGAGTTGGACTGTGCCCTTTTCGTGCATGGATATCGAATTGGTTGTTTTGTTGTGTTAGTTGTTTATTGGTTCAAGATAAATTTAAATTTAACTTCCTTTACTTTAAATAAGCTTCTTAGATTTTATTGCTGCTAAGAAACCTTAGAATACACCTTGATGAGGTAGTTAAAACTATGTAGTGATAAAAATTATTTCAAATTTTTGTTTAATCTCTTATATTATAGTAAGAGTTGTTAACGCAGTTGCACCTGAAACATCGACACATTTGCGGTATGACCATATTGTAGGACAAAATGCTTATACTTTTCCTTACCGAGCTTTATAGTACGGACAGTGTGTGTGGTTAATCACTCAGGGTATTTTCAGGGTTACATACCCCTACAGTTATATACACTAGACAATAAAATTCCTGCAATTTCAACTAAACGGTTATTTAAGTATTTTTTTATTCACTATAACTTGGACAGGATTTTCGCCACTTTATTTCACCAACTAAAATGAGAAAACTCCACGAGACCGTTACATGAAAGGACTATTATAAATCCTGTTGGTTGTGTGGAAAACTTTTAGGAGAAGTTCGAGGAAATATTTGGTAGCCTCGTAGTATTACGTCTCCACATTAGAAACGTTTACCTTTGAATTTAAGCTTTCAACGACAACTTATAAATACACTACCTAGCGATTTTCTGCCATTTAGGCTACCTCGAAGAGTGTCGGGGCGACCAAAAATTACGATTGGCGACCAATAGGCTATCGCGGAAAAAAAAATTGGCTAGGTATAAGTTCTTTGCAAAAAACCCTAGGAAAAAAATTTTTTGAGCGAAAAATGCTTGAAATTTAAAGTTTGAACGCAAAAATCGGTGATTTAAGAGCAGGTCCGGCAGGTAGCCAATTAGGCTAGATGACTAATAATTTGTGTGATTTTAGGCTACTTTTCGTGAAAAAAATATTGGCCGGCTCGGACCAGGATTTGTCTGGCAACACTGTAACTAACCTTTGCGACTTCGCGGGAACTTTAAAATCGTAAAATCAAAAATATACCTAGTAGGGTTATATGTAATTGATGAATGAATGAAATTTAAACGATGAATTTAGATTTCTGTTCCTGGTCTGTGTATTTGTGTAATTGTCTTTGTAGGTATGTGTTTATGGTACCCACAACACAGGGAATCCTATTATGGGACTGTGAGTGTGAAGCATTCTTTATTTTATTCATACGTATAACGTTATAAAATAAGCGAAGTAAATTACCTCACATTTTACAAATAAGCGAAAAGTAAAATTGAATGATGGTCTCTGGCGCGGTAAGCGCGTTCCAACTCTAATTTGTGCCTTTTCCTTTGAGCTACTTGTTTACAGCTTTCTCAATTAGGCGCGATTTTGGATCCGAATTGCTTCACTGTAATTTTGTTCAACTCCGTACAGTTTTATCTTCGATTTCTCGATAAATTTCTCGATAGTGTTAAATAACATGTAGTAAACTGATTTCAGCTTTATCTTGTACAATTTAAGGTTAGTAATGGTCTGAACGAAATGTTTCTGCACGTGCACTAAACCAGGTAGGTCGTCTTAAATAATGTATCTCCGGCCGCCACACTTCACATACAGAAATACAACAATTCGTTTGTTTCAAGTAGACTATGAGAACGGTATAGAGCTTACGTACAGCTCTAGGTGTATTAATTCAGAAATACTCATTAGGAATTCTCTTTGTAGTCGCAATTTTAACTACTTTTAAATAAGAACGCTTCGAAAGATTTTTCTTTCAACCGATCCTTATTTAACTAGCGAATTCAATCTTATAAAGACTTAATAGCGAAAATCGTTTCATGATTCCTTGCCTCTCGAGTTTTACGTTCATTACAAGCTTTTTATTTAACATGCCGTGTTAGTTTTGATCAAATTTTGAAAGTTTTAACTAAAACAACTTGCTGGCGCATGCCATCCGCCAATTGTTACCTCGTTGAAAGCATCTTTAAGAGCATTCTGTGACAATGTCAGGAAGCTGTCTGAGCACTGTATTACTGAGCAGCTATATTTCAAACACATTGCTCAAAATTGATCTCAAGTAATCTGAATATGACTGATAGCCGATGGGGAAGAAAAGTCCTCTAATGGAGACCACGTCTCGGCAAAAGAAGCACAAGTCGCCCGATGAACTGATGACCTGAGGAAGATAGCGGGAAACCGTTGGATCCACAGGGCGCAGAACCGGGCAGAGTGGCGCCGCTTAGGGCAGGCCTATGTCTATTAGTGGACCTCCAAAGGCTGATAGATGGAATCTAAACATGCAGCCCAGATGAATTTTTGAAAAATTCAGGGGGGATGTCCGCTAAAGAGACGCTGCAAACCTCATCGGATTATCTGAAGGTAGAAAAGACTTAAAATCTAGACAAGTTCTAATGGAACTAATGCCGATGTTTTCCAAGACAATTTGTAAGTAAATAGTTAGCTTCCAGCCGCGGTTTGCTTTTGAATAGTTCAGTTAGCGCTGCCATTGGATAACTGAACTCCGAGACAAACAATCTAATAGAGCTACTTTAGCGGCAGAGCCAATGCAAACAATTGTAATTTACATTACTTTATGAGCAATTTAAACTAGACGTCGTCGGTATATACATTTAAGAGTCATTAAAAAAAATTATTTGGCGTTCACTACACGCACTTTGGGCGATTGTCTGTCTCACCTTACTACCAGTTACGGCCATGTTTTGTTTCTTCAGTGAAATGAGATATTTTAAAAACATAAAAACGAGGGGGTTGTATGTCCGGCTGCACTTATTTTTACGCTGAAGCAGGCTACCGAGGGAGTTTTAGTGCGATAAGAATACCACATAATCCTATGATACCCGGGTAACTATTGAAGGTTTCCCCCCGTTAAAGAAGGTAGAGGTAGCCTGTAGAGATGAAGCGCCCGCCGCCGGAACATACATTGTGTAGCGTTCATGCACGTTCGCAACATAATATGAAGGAAGTACAAAAAAGAAGACACGTGGTATTAGTGTGTTGCTAAATTTTCCCATGTATAAGCAGCTTAACGTACTAGCAGTCCAACGATAAGCTGTGAAACTTCCGTGAAACAGTGAAGCGATTAGGTCAGGTTACATACGAGTAGTTATTACCTGTCTGCTAAGAGTTTGCAGGTCGTGTTCGTTACTATACTAATTAATATAAAGCTGAAGAGTTGGTTTGTTTGAACGCTCTAATCTCAGGAACTACTAGACTGATTTGAAAAATTATTTTCGTATATGATAGCTACATACATGAGGAAGGTAATAGGCTAACAATCATTACGTTACTTTTCTTAACGCGGGTGCCTGGCACAGCTTGTTGTAATAATAGTGGTTAATTATTTATTTTGGTTCAGGAAGACATTGCAACTCATAACAATAAAACTCGATAATAGTCATAATAATTTTAAGTAGTTTACAACAACAAGCCATTATAATAGAAAATAATTTTTATATTTAGGGTGAAAAATCGTAGGGTCCTTCACTTCGATTGTAACAAATAGTTAAATTTTTAATATATTTATTTAACTACAGTGTATTGGACTTGTCAAGACAAATCATAATAAGCCCAAGTTCGTGGGATTTACGATATTACTAGCCGCTGAAGAGTTCCACTGTCACCTCTTCACCACTCTTCACATTCGATATACCAAGTATTTGTATTATCATCAGTAGCCCTATCACGAATAATAAAGAGCTACGTTAAGTAATCGAGTTACGTACCTAATGTCACTTTATCCATACGATCTTTAGTTCCCGATACGCCCGATACGGGGCGCTGTTCAAAATCCCATAAGTGTTACTACTCGATGACGGATTTGTAAAATGTTCGTGATAGGGCTACAGATATTGAAATGCATATTTTATTTATATTCAAAATAAGAAACAATCAAATATAATACAATAAATACTGTTCGTAGGACCATTAAGCGCCAGCATCTAGTATTTAGTACATTATTAATTTAAATACCTAACAATTCTCATGTTTTAAATCAGATTTTACGTCACAATGTTGCCATAGACAAAAAACAATTTCCCGGTCAATCATAAAATGCATATTGCTTTCAACAGCACATTGATTCTGCACCAGAAGAAATCATTTTAAATAATAATATGTACGTAAACATGATTATAATTATTATGTTAGAAAGAAAACAGAATAAAAATGCATTACTACTGTACAGTCAACTATTTTGTTCTCAGCCTAAGTTTACAATAAAAAGTTTTTTTTTCAATATAAATGTCAAAATGAGAACGAGACTCACATGATAATAAAGTAGGTACCTAATTCATCACAAAAATAATTGTAAAGATCGTAATATTTTTAGTTAAATTTAGTCGACTTATATTTTACACAAATCTGATATTAAATAAACATATTACCTTCATAAGAATTTAGCGTTCGCATTTAGGAATGCTGCTTACATGTTCTTCAATTAATATAACGAAGTATTTTCAATTATTGCGATGTTGTTTTGTTTATTTATTAAATTTAAAAAAAATAAAAATTCACTCATTGACACAACATAGATTATGAAAATTTGTAAAATCATATATTTTTATAGAAGATCTTAATAAAAGATTCAATTCCACTCATCCAATTTTATATTTAAAACAGCCAATATTATAGTAAATATAATAAATAATAGATATATATAATCAATTTTTATAAAAAAAAATCTAAACCAGTTTAAAGCGATTTTGTCCTTAGTAAAATTATAATTAAAACGAAAAATATTTACAACTGGTGATCCTAATTTGTTTGCAGAACACAAAATTATAAAAAAAACATTATGATTTATACTGGCACGGAAAATCAGCTGGCATTGACAAATATTAAAACATTAAATCCCCAATAAAAAAAGAATCGACTAGCTTAGTACGAAACAAGTTGTCTCCTGACACCTGCAAATTAATGTTTATACGAAACCGCCATTTCTTGAACCACCAAATCATCCTAGATGTACTAGCCGTCTATGTAAGCTGCATCTATCACCGATTCGTGATCTGTGGCGTGCGCAACTAAGATGGCGTCGGCTGTCAATGTCAAACTGACAGAAAGTTTAACCGATGCTGATTTCAAATACGACCGCACAACCTTCGAATGCTAATCTCCATCCATTAAACCATATTTGTTCAGTAGTTTAAATTTAATTCATAATTGAATCAAATTAAATTATTAAACATTGTTTTTATTCTATATTAAATGGATAGTTTCCGAAGTAATTACGAATGGTGTCAAAATCTTATTCCGACAAACACATCGAAGGTCGAACGATCGCATCCTGTCACTATAACCATCAGCATAAAACATAATGTACCTACTAACACAGACATTAAAAATGAACGGACGTAATATCAGTAAAACACTTGAGAAGCTACCGTAATAAGCCCTCGTACGTGTATCCTTACAAACACAGCATGACATTCATTCGCTTGTTCCGTGCCACTGTGACCTGGCTCGAGTGACGTTACGTTCACTCACACATTCGGTCACTGCCGCCATTGTTGTGCTTCACTGCATCCTACATGCCGTCCGTTGATTTAGATTGTCTATGCCTACTGACATATCCTTAAACAGGGGTGTACGAACCGACAGGCTTGTAGAACAGTTGTCCAGTGACCAATCGACGGCCGATTTCCTTGAGGAGCAGGCCTTTCTCCTTCTTGATCTTGGAGAGGAAGCCCCGGTTCTCGTTGGCCCGACGGGACAGGTAGGGCAGGACCTCCACCACGGGCCCGTACGGGACGTACTTGTACGCTGAGTAGCCCGCTTGACCTGGAAAAATAATTGGGATAACAAATAGATTGATTGATAGAAAAAAAATATCATATTTATTTATTAAAGAAGACAAAATTGCCCAAAAGAGACGGGCTGAAGGCAAAGCAACGATAAAATTAAAATATACTAATTGATAAAACACTCTTAAACTAAATAATCCACCCCACTACCCTCCCAGGCTACACCCGTGGTGCCATCTATTAGCGAATGAGGCAACTACGTAATAGTCTCAATTAGCTATAGGACTGTAGTGTTGAGTCTTATCTGTAAAGTGTTATATGGAATCAAGTATTTAAGTAATTGAATTGTTTTTATCATGTATGAGCAAACGAGCATGCAGGCTACAGGGCACATCACATCCAACATCAAACAGGAGTGAAATCCTATTTGGGACGTGGAGATGTTGTTCATAGAATTGCCAACGGAACATACACATTACATGTTGCATAACATTTAAATAAAGTCCTAATTATATGCCAACCCAATTACGTTGCTCCTCGTGGTCACTCCAAACGAAGTGTCCCATTTGCAAACATTATCATGCAGAGATAAGTTACTAAGAAGCGCTTGGCGCCCCGCTGGTAGTGCGGATCACATTGTTAAGCAACGTCGGGCGCGGCAACACTCGGATGGGGCAACGCTAGTGGCTTTCATGCGCGCTTCCGTGCTTCGGAGGGCACGTTAAGCCGTCGGTCCCGGCTGTTACCGACAGATAACACTCGTT
>DWQK01001187.1:0-16515 GCA_018231225.1 Noctuana stator
TGAAATAATGCACCCTTCTAAGTTCTTTATTAAAATTATCATCTCAGAAGGGTCAAAAAACACATTACTATCTAAGTTACAACATCGACCTTTCGGCACGTTACTTCCTACTATTTCGATTAGACAAAATTCGCTATTACAGTTTCGTCATCGTATTTTCTACTTTCACTCTAAGGTAATAATAGTGAAATTAGTAAAATCGCTTTCATGAACTTCTTTAAGTTTTATATCGTGTTACTGGTTGTTTGAATTTATGTTTTCTGCTCTTATCTTTAAAGTTGAAATTTCTGTGTAGTCATATAGTCCCTTAACACTTTTAATACTTGTAGCGGTAAAGGCACGCGTAAGCACGTGCCGCTTGCTCCCCGCTGGTACGCACTCCTTGTTACTACGAGAACTGTGCCGTCCTGTAATTACACACAAATTAGACAAGATTTATTGAGGGGTGGAACACCTTGGCAACTATAGAAGGTACTAATAACGGTTGGCCAGTTCCGATATTGCGATTAATTTGCGAGGATAATTTCTTGGGAACGGTGAGAGAAATAAATCACGACGATATTAAAATTCTCGAGTATCAAGCTTCTGATATTGCTCTCCGAGGGAATGTTGCTTGTAATAGTGTTCAAAAATATACAAATACATTATAATATTATAAACGTTTAAAGGAACTTTGATTTAAAACTATTTATTTAACTTATCGGAGGCAGAAGGAAGAATATACTCGTAGTCGCAGTAAGTAAAGTTAATGTTGGTAATAAATTGACGTTCCAGATTCTAATCAAGTATGCCCGTAAAGCACTTATAATATACGATGAAAGCATACAAATTGGTGTAGGTACACGTCATAACTATAACGACGTAATTAACCTGTCACACGTTTTAGTTGACGATGTTAAAATTTCCAGCCTTACAAGGCTGTCTCATGGCAAACTGGAAAATAAAAAGCGAGCATCGCTAACGCTTACATGCATATTACTTGCATACAACTCTCTTGTCCTCGATTAACTAAAATTTGTAGCCATTAGAATTAAATGTGAAGTACATTACTAAAATAGTATTGACCAAGTAGTTTTTTTTCAAGTTAGTGAAATGTTATAAGCGTACTATTTTTTTTTTCACTCACTACATACTAATTTATTCTATGTCTATGGTCTAAGCCCTTCAAAAAATTTGAAAGGAGGCCTATACCCAGCTCCCGGACAGTATTGTAGATGGTGATTGCCGATTAAGGTTTTGCTTATGAATTATTATTGTTCAAGTACTTTTAAGTAGTCGTCAATTTTAATGGCCCCTTAAAGGACCATTGAACCATTGAACCCTTCAACATGAGCCCTACGAACTTGATGACTTCGTTTAACAAAAGTTGACGTTGGACAAATAATAATGACGATTTTAGATGCCCTTTCATAACTTTATTACGTGTTTATTGGCTATTGTAGGACGGTGGCGGATCGTGGCGGACACTAAAAATGATTCATCTTTGCAGGTAGGTATTATCTGGCATTCTCTTCGTCCTTCGGGCTTAATGAGCGTGAAGAATGGGCCGTTGACGGCTTTCTTCCGAATATCATGGAGTTTTGATGACGTTTCCAGCCCAAAACGGACGAAAATTTTATACACTGTATAAAATTTTTTGCGCTTCTGAGAAATTTAGAATTCTTCAACGATTAATAATCCTCAAAAAAATTACCAAGCATTAGTAAAATAGTATATATTTATAAGTAACATTAAATTAAACATTGTCTTACGTAGATTTTAACCGTATTTGGGAAATATGCTCATAAAAGGTTTGAAAATCTCCAACTTCTCAAACAATTTAACCAAACAAACAAAACCTGACCCTTATATCTCCTTATACGATATATCACGGTACACGTTTATACTTGTTCTATAGGTGCTAATTACTTATAAATTATAATATAGGGCTGAGTCTGAAATAAATATTTTATATTCAATTCTAACTAGAGTTATCTAGAATTTCCACCAAATTTAATATAACGGCAGTAGCATTTCTCTTATCATTGCAATCATAATTAATGTTAATTTGCAAGGCGAATTTAACGTGTGCCTCACTGCCCATAAATGAGTCACAGTAATTACCGCGTGCATTTATCACACGTGGGAATGTACGTAACTTGCTTGGTTCGTTCAGCGTCCAATAGCATTTCACGACTGTGTACCTTTGTTTAGTTTTCAGTGTCATTGGACTTGTTTTAATTAAATGAGCGACTCGTATTAATTCCTTGTGTTTTATAACTAAATACGACGCCTCGCGTATTTTCGCTTCGCGCGCTGTCAGATGGCGATGAAACTGACCATCATAATGCAGGCACGGTTTTGAAGGAGAATCTGAGATAAGTTCCAAATTAGTTACATAATCCCAAAAAATACACGTCACGCCGTATGTACTTACTTATTTATCCAAATCATTTAGTGCAAATAAATAATTAAAAAAACTATATTTAAAAAGAAATTGTGATCGTCACATACAACGATAAAAATGACTTCTCGAATATTTTACAAGACGAGAGCTCACGAAAGCCGGATGACTCAGATTCTAGAATAAAATCGAAGCATCGATTCGCCAAGATTAACGCAGATTTAAAAGACGCTTGTGAACTTTTCAAAACTGTATAAAATCTGCAGCTCAGTCGAAACTAGACGAAAACTTAACACAGTCAGTTTTAGATAGTTTTAAAACGGTAACGTAGAGGGATAGTAGTAAAATGGGGAGGTCGTAAAATAAAAAGTGTTTACTTGGCCCGGAGATAACGGGGAAGAAAGTTGGCTGATAAGTTTTTATTTCCTGAGGGGGAGGCAGGTAAGAGAGCTTCGAGCAATATAATGCACATTGTTTTAAGAGGCTTCGTTCGTGCGGATATTCAGCGTCTCTGAATTTTATTGTTCTTGGACTGACGAAGTATATTTTTTGTTGAACATTTTTCAAGATCTGAATATATCAGTAGGTATTTAATGAAAGAAAATAAAAAATTTTCAGCGTACATAATACTATGATTTTTCAATTACACGCACAATGACGTACATTCCACGCATAATTCCACAATTGGCGTTTCACACGTAGTGTATATTATATACTTTTGGTGGCGTGGCGCGTTTATGCTTTAAGCGCGTTATAACATCACGCGTTATTGCTATGCAATCTCGTGTGTCATAGCAAATAAGGCCCCAGTTTTACTATTCCGATTATAAACAAGCCCAATCTTATCCAGTGTGACTGTCAAACCAATCCCCAATTGATTTGTAATAAGACTCCAATACCAATCCCTTTGCATGATTCCTGTCCATTCCGGCTCTTATCCTGCACTGTTATCCTTGTGTAGCGACAAAATCCTACCCCTTCCTTAAACATTGTCTTATCATTTTTATATTCTTGAACCCTGTGATTTACCGCTGAGTAGAGCAGGGGGCTGACTTGTTATACCCACTAGTGTAAGCGGTTGGATATTAAATTGACGATAAATGTTTGTTAATTTGGCTACCACATGTAGGTGGGTAGGTAGCTAATAAATCTCCTAAATTGTATCAGCACTTATCTTAAAGAAGCTTAAGTATATAAAGTCCGAAATAACTTCCTTTCTTCATTGCTTAAAAATAAAAATTTTCTTAAAATTCTTGAGAAACTACCGTAATAAGTCAAGCCTTGTATACGCTTGTACACTCACACATTCACAACATGATATTCATTCATTCTCCCATGCAATTCTGATTTCGCTCGAGTGAAGTTCACTCACATATTCAGACGCTGCCGCTATTGTTGTGCTTCACTGCGTCCTACTACATCCGTCCTATTATGTCCGTTCATTTTAAATGTCTATGGTCCTACCCTTAAAAAATCCTCGAGGAATGATCGGTTCTCTGATAGTCCAGATTTATATCGCACTCAGTATTAGAGGTTTTTCGTGACTAGTAGTCGTTCTGTTTCCTTTGTTTATATTGTTAATAGCAGGGAGGAGGTTCTGAAGGATATGTCGATCGGTATCGTGTAATTCTAATAGTGATTTTGTATATTGTTGTGTAATTTTGCGTGAGCTGACATTGGTAGTTATTTTATATTTTACTAGCTGTGCCACGCGGATTCACCCGCGTTAAGAATAGTAACGTAATACATGATAGCCTATAACCTTCCTTATGAATGTAGCTGGAATTAAAAATATTTTTTTAGTTCCAGAGATTAGTGCGTTCAAAAAAACAAACTTGAGCGTTATTATATTAGTATAGATTAAATTGTAGAGATCTGAATGCAAAATTTCTGTAGTCATAACTTAGCTAGGATATTTTCTTTGTCAAATAATATTTTTAAATTATTTGTAATATTATTTAATGAAATTGTGGTAGAACATTTGTATTTAAAGCGAAGATGTGTGTATGGCAAATACGAGTACTCCTATTTCTTTATGTTTATCACAAATAAACTAAAAACATTTTAAGATATTTTATTCAACAAAATGCTCATAAATTTGGTAGTTTATTAAGCGTTTCACGATTCATCCCTTCACGAAGTGCAATTTAAGATATAACAAGGCTGATGTAAAAAGTGTACCTTCATAAACGATATAATTTAGGGCGTCTAGACGGAGTGCGGATAACGTCTGTCTGTCCCTTTTTGTAACGTTATATATGAGAGGGACGTGCTATCAGGAAATAGTTTTAAGAAATTGAAACGTATCAGTACTTTTATGAAACAACACAATAATTATATGTTTCTTAATTACCTTCATATGTTTAAGGAGCCGACAAACGCGAGATGATAAAGTATTTTCCTCACCTTCATATATAGGTACCTAATTCAAATTATTAAGTCGATAGCTTACCTATATATTTTAGGTAGTGGTTCAGAATAATTTGTAGTTCTAAAATTAAACTATTCTAGTCTTTTAAAGCCCAATTTTTTTGCTATTTTAGTAAAATTACGATAAGCGTCGACTAAATTATCGGAAACCTGCAATAAAGTTTAATCACTTTCGTTATGGTACAACTGATATTAGCTTTTTGTTTCTGTAGTTAATAATACTCTAAAGACATTTATTTTCATCGTTCAAATGTCTAAAAAAACTTTTTGTCATTTCCTGGCTTCTCAAAATATCTTATAGCTATTTTATTCAAACCTTTCGACTACCATTGCGGAATTAAAATAAAGGCTTACACCCCAACATCACCAAAGAGTCGTACTCGTACATGCGTCAAATTGAAATTCGGCAATCTCTCGCCGACCGTCCATTTATCTATTGGAGTAAGCTGCGTGCCAAATCAATTCATTAACAAACTAGTGGCTTAATGCTATCAGACAATCAATACAGGGGTGGTCTAGGTGTTCATTTAAGTCAAGATTGAACTGCAGATTAAACAGAGGATGGTTGGCTCCCCTTTCGGTGATATAAGTTGTGAGATTTAAGCGGGATCGTTAAGGATGATAGATAGCTGTTTTTCGATGATAACTTCTAGTGCAGTGTAGTACTTAGTTTAGTATAGTTAGTATTCCCAAAAAGACTACTTGTGCAATATTATCGCTTACTCCATTGTAGTCGTTATATATTCTAGTCTATATATTCTATTCTAGTAGTCTATATACCTATTCTATATTCATTCTAGTCGCATTTCTACTTTTTTAGCAACGAATTAATACTCTTAAATGGATCTTAATCGTATTCTTTACCAGTGCTAGGTTGTAAGAATAATCTTAAGTGTTTCATATAAGTATTTTCTTGTGACGCTTTAAAATGGCCCGTTGAAGACCAATTTAGATTTCTATTGCAGATGTTGTTGCTATCGTCGTTAATATACTTGTATACACCTTTCTCGCAACTAAAAGTAACCGTACCGTAGTCAATAAAGGCGTTTCAATAACATTAAACACTGTTTTCTCAATAAGTATAAGTAGTAATAAGTATAAACATCGCGACTTATACGAGTTTTGCACCATTCCGTCTGGCAAAGGACATAATTCCTCCTTATCGGCACTCGTTACTCGCCCCTAATAAAACCTTTCCCCTCTAATCTCAAGGGTTGTTGGGACTCTCTCAAATTTAATAAGAGCAACTTTAAAAACAGAAACAATAAGCGTGACGGCCGATAGCGTCGGTAGTTATAATTAATTGTTTGCTTTGTTCCCAAGTTTGAAACTTAAACATGTTCAAAGTATTGTTCTCGTTATTGTGATGAAGTCAAGAAGCAGGTCTTGAAGTTCTTTGAGTTGTTTCAATGTTCGTTGAAATATCGTTAAATTGTTAAAGAGAACGAACTTTTGATCAACTCGTAAAATACTTGCTTGTTGGAGTCCTATCTGTTTCCGGGCGTTGTTTCCCATAAGCACTAAGATGGTCGCCTCAAATAAAGAACGGCATCCACGAACCGAAACACAAGTAGGTACTGCCCACAAGAAGTGCGTAAATCTTTGAAATTTAAGAAAGACGACTTCGAAGTTTCAAGGAGTTATCTTTGTTATACGATCCTCTGCAATTAATTCTATAGTCTATTCAAAATCGAATTTCTTGCTCGCAATTCAACTTAAAACCGACAATCCAAAACCTACGAGGGAACTTAATGAATAAATCAATAACTTAGAGCCGGCACGCAGTGGTGAATGTAAAATTTTGCATCGCACCCTCCCCACAAACGTTAGATGCTCCAGTTTGTGCTGAGTCAACTATGTGAGTCAGAGACACGGAAAGTAAGTTAGATGAGCATGAAAGCCAACAAATTATTATTTTAGTGTTTATTTATTGTATAACAATGTAAATATTACTTTATATAATTATAACTAGAGTATTGAAAAAAACTACTTCATACTTGTACAACGCGCACGTAATTCAAATTTAACACTTATGTGGTTTTCTCATAGATGTCTTTGTCATAACTGGACCAAATTTAAAGGTGACACGGGAGCTATCAGCTTTTAAATGAAAAAGAATTATTCATATTGGTTCTCCCATAAGTACCAATAAGGTATAACAATGATAAGTCTTAAATTTGCAACAATGTATTTATTATAAGTATGTGCGAGAAAATCGAAATATGAAGTTGGCTGTTTTTATAACGCGAGTTATAATTATCACTAAAACTTTTCATTAACACTACATTTTCATAGGTTAAAGGTCCTTTGAGAAACGAAGAAAAATTTGCATCTTTAAAGCGATTTTTTAATCAAATGCCTAGGCATCCGTAACATCCGTGTGACACAAAATTAAGTCTAGGACCGCAATAACGTACCGTGAATGCAAAAATGATAGTTCAGAACACCCCTTTCACGAAGTATTCATAATGGAACTGAAATGTAATTTGAAAATCATTTAATGGAATAGAAGTAGTTACTAACAAGAGTTTGTGATAAGAAATATGAATAGAATTTGACTTTTAGTCGAAACCTAAATTATAATCTTAGAATTGGATTCTTGCAGTGTTTGTATTATGAATATTCAATTATGCATCCTAGAAAATATTCTGAACTATAAACACAATTTAAGAAAATAAATCGCCGCTGTATAAAGTGTATCCATTCGCAGAGCGCTAGGACCAACTTTTAGACAGGCGCGCTTCTTTCCCGGCTATGAGAATGTTGCACGAAACTTTGTATATGCGAATTCTGCATCAAAAATCAGGATCAATTTTGTTTCTGCAGTATTAATACCTAAAAGTAATCGTTCGCTTGTTTCACTGTTTGCGAATAGATAAAAAAGATTTTGGTAAGAAGCGAGCTCGCTTTACAAACAATACTCGTTGGAAGAAACAAACAAAAGTTTGTAATTAATTTTCTATTTCTTAAAAAGTATGTTGAAATATTTCATGTAACGACTTATAATAATATAGTTTTCTCAAGGATGACCGTTGTCAGAATTGGACCAAATTGAAATGGGATCAAACGTAAAGCATCAGCATTTAAATAAAAAAGAATCATCCAAATCGGTTCACCTAGTCGAAAGTTATGACGTAACAAACATAAAAACATACAGTCGAATTGAGAAACTCCAACTTTTTTTTGAAGCAGGTCGAAAATATGTTTATATTTTACTGTTAAAAATACCTTCGCTTTAGGAGCTTTATAAAATAACAAAATGTTCACGTTATCACTGAGTAACATTTATTTATAAATAATCGCCCTCGTTAACACATTCAGCGTGAGGAGAGTCAATAAAATCTAAAGACAATAGCAATAGTGAACAAAATCGAGCTATTGTTCTAACGTGATTCAGTGCTAGATACAGCAGATCAACATATGTTCCAAATGATAACATTTGAACTTGCAGCGAAGATATAAATACGAGATACAGAATGTATTGTGCCAACAATGCCGATTCCAGGAACGGAATTTATAATAATGTGCGCACTGTTTATGCAATGATAGCGGAGAGGTTTTATAGCCCAGTTCCGGATACCATACAATCAGTTTATCAGTTTAATGCTAGTCGAAAACATAAATACTACTAAACGTAAATACAATACTAAACAAGAACTAAGGGTATAGAGAAAAAGACGGAAGTTCCTTATTCTTTCAAGGATAAAAACTATTTTCAAACATAAATACAGATTAAATTTAAAAAAATACGCTTCACACTCACAGCCCCACACTAGGATTTCCTGTGTTGTAGGCGTCATGGACACATACAAACACAATTATACAAACACTCAGACCGAGAACAGAAAACTAGATTCATCATTTCAATTCTTCCTTCGAATATGGGACGGGAATGGTAATCACTACACCACACAGGTCATCATTTTTCTCATTAAAAAAACGTAAACATCACATAAAATATCTGTATGAAGGCAAGAAAGTATTAACCACAATGTAAAGAGGAATAGGCATCACTGATAAACTCAATTAAACTTTAAGGGCAAAGTCGACTGACTGTGACGTATACGTAATTTGTATTATGTTTGCTCAAGACAGATCTGTATCCGTGTCCCCTAATCGTAATGTACGATGTAGCCCGTTCATTTTCACTAATGTTAGTTTTATTTCCGTCCTTGTAAACGCGATTATTGTTAATCGGATATTGATAACTTTTCTTCTATTTACTTAAGATTTTATATTGTTATTTCAACAATAAAGCTTTTAAAAACTAATAAAATTATTACTTTTATTCCTAACTTCAATAATATTGAAGGCACGATTTTGAAATTGCATAAAATTTACGTGCTCAGTCTTCATTGAAATTTAAGACTGGCGTTAAATCCTTAGAGTTTCAGATCTGAACTTTGACAAGACACCGTAACTCATGGTTAGACGAGAAGAAATTTGTTTAAATGTTAGCTAGGCTGTAAATTTCTCGAACCTTCTCGGGAATATCAGTTCAATCAGCCCCCAAGCGGACTCCATGACTAGTCTTCACGTTCAATTTCCTAACGTAAATCAGACAGACAAATAGACAATGGTGGATTTAAATATTGTACGGACTTAACGTGCGCCCTGCGATGCGTTTGATAACATGTTGCCTATAGTGTAGCCAGTTAGGATATTTGCGATTTGTCTCATTTTAATAGTTTAGGAGTCGCCTCAATTATAGAGTGCTCGGCAGTGACCGGTAAATGTTTTAGGTAATCAATTTTGATAGTTGATAGAAACACTTAAACGTATGTAAATGTAAATGACTTACGCACTTTATATTAATTGTTTCTTTTACCTGTATACATTTGCATGCCGACTAATTACTAAGTGAGAATATCTGTTGTATTTATCTTATTCTAGGAAATAAAAAATTATGAGCAAGAAATGTAATTTAATAATAATATCTTATTAATACATTTCATTTTGTTAGCTCAAAACTAACAAGTATTTTCTAGGGTAACTGAATTGACCGCAACAAGATTATCTACTAGTACGAACCCACGTATCCCTGTATCGTGCTTTATCTGTAATCATTCTATTAAAAATCTCTTCTGTACTATTTCGAACAACTTTATACTTCGTTTCAATATTTCTTCCATTTCCATCGAAATCATTCTCGACTTTATCTCTTTAGAACTAAGAACGTTACTTTAAATCGTTTTATGTGATCCTGGTAGGTCTACACTGGTATTGTTTGTGGTAATGCCGTCATTAGTCACGGTTGACAGCATCTAATGTCTAATTTATTCATGTACACGCGGCAACGCAATCTCCTAATGATGTACAACATAATAATGTGTGTACAGTGAACCACGCAACTTGAGATAATTTCAAACAGAATGAACGGATATATACCCATAAATGTTCATTGTATCCTAACAATTGTTGCATTAAACAATCAGCTATTAAACACACACGTCAAATTTTTCCTTCAGAATCATAATAGCATTTCGGTTTTCTGAAATGCTATATCAGAAACTCGCACTGATTCGACGAAGCTATTAATTTAGCCACAAAAATAAACATTAAATTGACATTTTAAGATTGGAAACCGATAAACATCGCATAAAGATGTCAATCGATTCACCGATCAAGATATCGGTCGCTGTCCGTCGTCTTTCATTCGAATTTGCATTCAATGGACCATCTTAATTTCATTTTCAATGTGCATAAATGCATTTCAGTAAGACATTCATTAAGTTCTTATTTTTAAAGTCATAAAACTCAAAATGGCTCGATTTCAGCGCCGTTGTAAAATAGTTTAGTGTTCTTGGAACGGTATAACGTAAGAATATTGATCGTATGACACATGACCACAAAGTATATTTTACCAAATCTAAGATTGCATTGTAATTTCGACATTATGATGTTGCTTGTAAAGTAGAAATTTCAGTAATGCCGCTAGTGATCATATAAGAGTATTTGTAATGTATGTATTGACGAAACAATCAGACATTACAAATATTATGAGTCATTGTTCTAATCTTTGTTTTGGCAGAGTTAACTTATGCTTGTTTTGAAAGCTATTGATTTCGGAACAGAACGCAACGATATATCGTTAAATGCATAATTGATTCATTTAATATTATTATCTACAATTTATTATTGTTAAATCTGCTCACACTACAGACACTTTTCAATCGACTTCACAAAAAAGAAATTCTCAATTCGACTGTTTGTAATCTCATAACTTTCGACTGGGTGAACCGATTTGGATGATTTTTTTTTATTTGAAAGCTGATGCTTCTCATTTGGTCCAATTCTGACAAAGGCATCTATGAGAAAACTACATAAGTCTTAAATTTGGATTATGTGCGCAAGAATTTTTGATGTAGGTTGTTTTCGTAACGCGAAATTGTTTATGTTCCGTGGTAGCACATACTATACTATAATTAAAATGAAATTCTACACATATATATATTATGTGCTTATGTGATCCTGTCGACCTTGTAATTGAATCCAGGATCCAGTCTACACTTGACATGCTCCATAAACAGAGTCGATGTGTGTTTTACCTTTAAGGCTTTATTAGGGAGGCTTGTGCGGGCCTAAGCTAACACCTGCGTGAACTACACAAACTTGGCTAAATTAATTTCGGACCATGTACAGGTTTTAGCGATGTTTAAGCTATTCTTACTATTGAAGTAAGGGTTAAGAAGTATCCTTGACCTTAACTATTCTTTGACGAGAAATACAGAATGTAATTACAGACGTTTTAAGGAATGACTGACTACGAGGTAGATGTAAAATAAAAATTACACTAGGATCGGCTGTGTCGTGGGTACCATGGACACAAACAAAGACAATTACAAATCATCCACACCGGGTACAAATATGTGTATCGATAATTTTAATTTCCACTGCGCCAGGAATTGAACTCAGAACCCTTCTAATCGCGGACCGTCTAAGATCTAAGATGATCGCTTTACACATTCATATAATATGTATGTAGTTGGGTGAAGGAATCTCTATAAAATCTGTTCCACTGCGAATCTGGGTTTAACGTTAAATAAACTTTAAAATTATGTAGGTAGTCGTAGTTACTATCACGGCACATTTTATTTTATTACGAGATTATATTACTGGCAAATATTGTCTACGTACTATAAACTTTTTCCATGATACTTCTCTTAAAACTGTTATTGATTTTCAAGAATTTAACCGGTGTATATCAAAGAATTTTCATGTATCCAAATGCATAATACAGTCACGCCCTTAGTTGGTTAAAGTTTTACTAATAATAATATTGGACGGTCACGCGTTCTGTTTAATCGATTATTGGGTACAAAGACAATGGATGAATCGATAGATACAATGTTCCTAGATCGATTTAAGATATAGGGACACTAGATGTGACTACGCACGAGTTTTCTGTTTGGATTGAAAGACTAAAATGTTAAGATATTTTGTATATCCATTCTTAATTCCTGTTATGCAAAACGTATAAAAAGATCATTTCGACTTCATCATCGGCTTTCGTGCTTTATACGCTGACAGCTCCTAACTTTCCCCGGTTTTGGGAAGAAATCCGTGCCCAATAGTGGGACATAAAAAGGGTTGAAGACAAACATGCATGATGTCCTATATTAACTGATATTCCTGACCAATATTCCTTCAGACCTTTTCTCAATAAAATTATACATTAACATTAAGTGACCAGCTGCAATATTCTATGGACGGCAATCAATAACTAACACTAGCACTGAAGTCATTTCCAGACGTTAATCCATCTCTAACTCCGGCATTATAATATCCGTGTCTGATGGTTCATTAGTATGCGGTTCGGATCCCGGTTGATGCACGAACACCACTAAGTCGCTCGTAACGGACGCGCGGTTATTGAACGACGGTACAGTACAGTTGTATAAAATCATGACCTACGAGTATGTCTATTGTGATCAGAGCAGTGATAGCCTAGTGGTTGAATTTCGGCCTACTGTTGTGTATCCGGGTTCGATTTACGCTTGCGTTTATAATTTTTTTAAATAATTAACGTATCTCTTTAGCATGCTTCGCATCGGTTCATAAGGCTATAAATTCTCCGTAAAGTTCTCGAAAGGTATGTGAAGTCTACTAACCTGCTTATGAACCTACTCAGCGTGGTGGACCATGGTTCATCCTGTGATGAACCCTTCTTATACAAATAGACAAACGAAGCACAGTCAATAAGTCTGCTAATAATTAGATAAGTTTTTATAAAACTGTGTAAAGACACTCACAAAACATTTACTAGAAACTTAGTTAAAGTATAATAAGTATATTTTAGAACATTTCCCGTTGAATTCACAAGTTGCAGATGAAATTAAAGCTATAAATTGAATAAATAAAGCTTGAATACAGTCGCTTAAGACTGCCGGGAATGGCACAAACGCAACGCAATGCAATTAAACACACAATTCCCTCTAATACAGTGCAGCATCTGCTTTCTATAGAACGTAATTAACACACTAATCCCCGTTTAAGTTTATCTGAAAAACGATAAATTTTACTAACGGCCCACACTGCTTAACCCTCTTAATTCTTACCCCATAGGTCAGAAAGACCACAAGCTGCCAAGATACACTAAACAAAGCATGGACTTTATACTCTGTCATTGTTTCAGTGTTTCCCTTAATTGTTTTTCCATGTATCAGAGCTTAATCTGGCGTGGTCTTAATCGAATCTTCATAAGTCGTCGGGACATTTTCATGCATAGTAGGGGTTAGACGGCGCGAGAGATAAATGGACTCAATTATAGTTTTACAGGCAAAGTGTTTTATGTTAAATTAAACAAAACAGCCAATGAGATTGTAAATCCTAAACGAAACTGAACTACGGAGATAATATTATTTAGGTACTTACGTTGCGTTGCTTTTCTTTCGGATTAAGTTGAAATTAAGTAAGTACTTACTTTGATATTGAAGATCTGAAAAAGGCTAATGCCTCGCTTTTACTTTCTCTTGTAATATCATAAGAGATAAATATAATGTTAATAAAATTCAAAAATATCTCATAAGTCGAACTCATAAAAGATTTATCGCAATATTATTAAGTTGTAAACTTATTCGGATAAGCCATTAAATAAATGGAGAACCAAGACTTGAGATACGAGTACGTTATCGAAACTAAAAATAGCTTTAGCGCAGTATCTTCTCGGAGTGATTCACAAGTATCAGTAAGTAAAGTACTTTACAAACAACTCATTGATAGAACAACCATTACTTCCTGACGACGTGTTTTCGAGTTTACGACGTCGGGACGACGCACCGAGACGTAATTCACGTGGCAATGGCCTGTCATTTTTACCACTTGACAGCGAACCTCGTCGCCAGGCGACGGCGTCCGTATCGCCTGATTTATTTCCGTGCCGACCCGACTAATGCAATTATTGCAATTTATTATGAAATTAAATAAGGTCGACGCGCCGCTGCCGTCCCGGCTAGAAATTTATACCCTTTTGTAGGACATTGTGCCAAAAGGACCCCAGTGTCGCGACCGCAGGGTTGACTTTTGAGTCGTGGCGCGCTTCGGTTTCGTTTCGCAACCTCGTCCTATAAGTGGATAGTTTGCTTATTTTTCTCGCGGCTTATGTTGTCTGTGTTGGAGGAGAGAAATAAATTATTTGCGCCCCCAACACCTTGTTGGAGGGCGGACTCCCGGATAGCGTCATTTTTATAAAAATGTAATGCGGTTCCGTTGTCGCGATTGCGTTCACTTGACTGCTGCGACGTGATTTCAACGGATTTTCGTCCCTTTCTTTTGTGTTTTACACCTTGCTATGTGTTTATGCGCTTACTGGGTTTTCATCTGGTTGTCGCCTACAAATTACGCTATTTCTGCATTTACTTTGTATTAGATTTAGTAACGTGGAGACGTACCTAAATACAATCTTAGGTAATAAGATATTTAGTATGGTTTCGGTTGACAACTACAGTAGAGAGGTAGCGTAAATTTTGAATCTTTAAAATAATTTGTAATCTAAATAAAATTGTCTAAATAATTTAAGTGTAAGCAAAGCTGCTAACATCAGCTAGTCAGTATGGAGTACCTACGTACACAATTCCCATTTACGCAGAGCTGTAGAGTAAATGCGACAATCAGTGACCGGCTATCCAGTAATTAACCTAGTCAAGCAGATAGTGCCCGTCCATTCAATATTGCTCGAGAGCTACGAGCTCAATTGTGGACAAGGTATGTACGTCTGCGAGATAATGCGTATTACAGAAAGTATTTCAAAGGGAGTATATGTAGGTAACGCTAGCAAGAAGTCTATTTTCCCACAGCAATTCTATGAAACAAATATGGCTGACATAGCCTTCAATCCTTTCTATGTTCCACTGCTGGGCACAGGTCTCTCTCTAAAACCGAAGAAGATAAGGAGCATACTCCACCACGCTGCACCAATGCGGATTGGTGGAGATACGGGCCAACCTGTTTCGGATGTTGTCAAACCGTCAAAAGGGCATCCGACCAGGTTTAACAACTATCTATCGATAACAACCGGGACCGAACTTTGAGGTAAGTCAGTTCGCTCATTAGGCTTCATGACGTTAGTATAAGTTCCTCTAAAAGGTTCTATAGCCTGCTCCGATTTTCCAGCAATATTGAATGTGATAACGCAGCCTTTAGTACCCATAACCTTCTTCCCTGTAAGGCTCGAAGGGTGTTAATGCACCTGCGACTAAGTTTTTCTTATAAGTGTCGCTTAACAGAGAATTACGTGTGTGTGCTCACTTTGTATCTTATATAGGTTAAAAGGATGTAGGCTTCGTAATTAACAAACAGGCTAGACCCTTTTGCCTTTGTCTTTAAAATTAACGGCATAGAACATACAATAGCTACCTGTGAATAAAGGTTCATTGAAAAACTTATTAAAATTTTAATGTCAGTAGGTAAGTCATAGTATCCTAAGACTACAATTTACAGAGTTCATAAATTTGTTTATTTTCTGTATTTAATGACAAATGTTAACATATGACTCCAGTTAATATCTATCAAACTAAATGATGCCGCATTTAATACTGAAATGACGCTCTCTGATGATTTTCCATGTAGCTCTTATACCCTTTTAACTCTGAACTCCTTTTAATTAGCTCTTCAGTGAAATCCTGATAGTATCAGCGGTAGGTTAATGGAGTTTAAAACGCGAATTAGAAGGGAAGCATTGCTTGTTTTTCGGCTACATACAGTCCAGCAAAGTTCTTCTATCTATACTTTTCTCAGTGAGCTAAGAAATGGGGCTCTGTATAAAAGGAAGTTACTTCCCTCTCCTCCCTTAAATCATTCAAGAGATGTCTCAAGATTGCTAACACAGAAACGACTCCTCTTTCTCTTCTCCTCCTCTTCTTGGATGTCCACCAGCAGTTCTGTACGGGTGTAAACGCTTTTAAATCGTAGTTGTAACTACAGCTCGAGCTTAAACAAGCACTTCACAGTTGCACCAGTCATATACGCGACACTACGCGTTGCGCTGCATCTCATTATCGTAGCTAAAACACAGCATTGTAAATATTAAGCGTGCGTGCTTCCTCTATTGATTTGACTTCCGCACTACTAGACTCTATTGTCAAAGTAATAAAGTTGAACTTCGCGTGTTGGTACGCGTGTTTGAGCTGATCTCATGCTCGGCTCTATTGTTAAGCACTGACAATGTTTAAGCGATTCAGTTTGACGTACAAACAGACGAACAG
>DWQK01001188.1:0-16514 GCA_018231225.1 Noctuana stator
TGGGTGCCAGTGGTGGCCTACTCGTAAGCCCATTTCAATATCAATTTTAGTTCCCAATAACTTCACCCTTGTCAAAGGAGATACAAATCGTCATAAAAATATTAGTCATTTTGTTAGTCATGGATGGAAATCAGTGGTGTCTATTGAATTAACTCGTCATTCGCCGTAGACAGTATCGTGACGACATCGGTAGCGGCGACATATAACTTCATATAAGCTGTCGACCGCATTTTACTTAACCCTGGCTGACGTGTGTCGGTAGCTGTCGCCGAGGATCGTTATATTGATGTCACACGCTTTGTGAGCCTTCGTTTTGGTTTTATTAAATGGTTGAATAACTGGTTCTCTTTTGTGGTAGAGCTTTCAGTAAGAACTAGAGGGACTATTTGACTATTGGACTAATATATATGATATCAGAAAAAATGCCTTTCAAAAATAATCTTGTAGTATATAAAAGTAGGTTAGTAGAAGAGCTTCATATAAAAAAAAACTAGAATCATTGCGAATGCCTATGGTCTCTAGATAGTACGAATTACAACAAAAGTTTCACAGTAATACTTGATAGACGGTAGTGTCTTTCTACCTATTATTGATTATTGAAAAACTTTTACAAAAATTGATAATATTTTTTTTGTAAAGTTTCTTATTAACTATTACTTTTAGACTTAGTATTACAATATTTAGGTACAATACAGAAGCGACTGGGTTGTATTATCATAATCTCAAGCAAAGTAGGCTATCCGCCATATTATATTATATCTTTCTTCTGTCAAAGTCCATCGTGTCAGGACAACTGTCTTCAAGAACGCGCCAAACCATCTCTGACAGCACTGTGTTGCCAACATTATTAATATTACCTAACTATTATAAAAGCGTATTTTGGCTATAAACGTACTTATTATATTATTGAAATTATTATATTACACCTATTATAGACATATTATTGAAATTACCAGAATTTGTTACCAGAATTAGTTAGATATTATTAATTATGGCGTACTTGGATATCAGCTTCAAACTCATCCATGTAAAATTTTCACTCGATTTGTCTTAGCTTTATTGTTTAAAGCTCCTAATATGAGAAATACTCATATCTAGGATCGTTTAACCATATCGAAACAGCTAGATTACAAATTGAATATCGATTCTACAAATTTATAGCTATTGTGAATTCGATTACTTGGGATGATATGAGTAAAGTGATAATAATTAATTTCACTAAGACCAAAAAAGACACTTAGTAGTACAGCTTTAACTACTTGTTATATTGTAAAGAAAACACTGATTTTTCAACAGTTCTTTCCTTTATCCTGAGTTAACGTCAGCAATCTATGTACAATTCACCTTCTCCTGTCTTCTTTGATGGGCGCAGCCAGTGGTATTTTTAGTCCCACTTTCTAACGGATGCATGCTAAAAATAATCTATTCAGTATAATACTTATTATGTAAGTTACAAACTGCATTTCTGTATTAAAAACACTCTGACGCCATATATTGAACGGCACCACATCGAGAATAATAAAAGTCGCTTACAAACAAAAACTTAAATAACAGATAAAAGTTAATAATAGGTTACATAAGAGATCTATGGCAGCACTACGTGCTCGTATATCGTGGGTGGCGCGTATCGGGCATTAAAATTAAAATATTTGCCCAGCTTCGGGCTACAGCGCTATCTAATTAACCAAGTTGTCATACAAAAAGTGAGTTGGCTGCAAGCGATTAGCTTATAGCTGAATGGTAGGAAAGAGTCGGCTAAGTGAAATGTTCAGTTGCTTAACAAACAATGACGTGCCAACGCTATGGTTCTGGGTGTTACATACATACATACTCGTAGTACTATCAATTCTTTATTTCTCTATAGTTTTATATGTTAGTTTATTGGTTTTATTTCTTTGTTAGGCTATTTATTGATGTGGTTTCGACTTGTTCGAAATAAATTATTTCTCTCTTTCTTTGGAATAAATATAATAATGATAGGTGCTACCGCCCATTCTACAATTTGTGCGACTTTCCCGGGGAGGTACCACTGTAGCTCTCATAACCGTGACCATATTGTAGTAATCAATACAGAATTGTATTGATCACTAATAGGCAATCGTATGCAGTACAACAATTACTCGAACGATAGACACTGGAAATCCCATTAAGTTGTCAAACGACGAATAAACTTCGGCAATATAGTAAATTGATTGGACATCTCCCACCGATAGAGTATTCGTGAGATTACTCGGATAAAATATGACTGATTTTTGCTAGTTTTGCCCAGCGGATACTCTTGTTTAGTTTGAAATATCTGTTCAACTAAACCGAACACCTCAATAAGATCGTTGAACCTTAATAAACCGTGTAGCAAATGTTGTATCAATTTCATGTGTTTCGGTTGAGAGGTTTGGATTCTGGAGACAATTTATTTGAAGCACTTTGACATAAGGCGACCTTAAGAGTAAGAACGCGTCCATTTAATACACCAGATCACCCGTTTATTGGAGGTTAAACGTGGTTGTCAATGGGATGCAGTGACCACTTAACATCATGTGGCCTTCGTTTGCCGTGAAACTAGTCCTTGCAGTTTGGCGTATACCAATAAACCTCCTCTTACTACATCATAGTCCGCTGGAAATGCCTCTGCAGGAAGATCGTTCTTTAATTTTGACGTACGTGGCAGGTACGAATGTCTGAATCGAACCGAATTTACTTATTTTACGAACAAAAATAAATACTGACTGCCGTTATTATCAGAGAATACCATTTTGATGCTTCATGATTTATGCACAAGTTAATTTGTTATGAAACATCGGAGTAATATTAATATTTTTGGTATCAACGCCTATAAAATACTGCCGAGAATTAATTTTTATAGCGTTCCGGCCAATACGAGCTGTTTACGCCCACTTTATATAGTAGGTTTCAATTAACAATAACTTTGTGATGACAAAAAATTACTCAAACATGTTATGGTTACTTAATTCATTCATTAAATCTAGCTAGTTATTTATGCAGTTCGAAGAATAATTTGCTAGAAAAACGAAAAGACAAAAAAGGAAATGAGTATAAGGTTTATTTTATGTACCAAGAAAGTAATCAAGGACAAAAGAAAAATAGGTGTAATTGTGCACAGAACCACAAAGGGTGAATTGGACAGAAATAGAAACAAATTGCGATGTCGTAGCCGATAATACAAAAGCGACCGCAACCATGCTTTATCTCGCATTCGTTAGGTTCTTCTTCATAGCAATATAATAACATTTTGTAATTCTAAGGATTAAAGTCAAGAATATCACTTGTTCATTTAATTTACAACGATAAAACATTGTAATGACCTTGTTACAAATAGTATACTTAGGTAAAATTTATATTACGTGCCGTGACAGCAGTAGTGGTTGGATTACGCGGATAGACGTTATCTATAGTCCAAGTCGCTGGTCAAGATTAGGTTGGTGATTTGAATTTTATGATACATTATATGAAAGAACAGGGTTGATGTAAATGAAAGTGAACTGATTTTAAAGAAAGCGATAGAACTAACGGATGTAGTGCCTGCACCGAAAACCTAGTTCCGATAATGTCTCCGAGGGCATGCTGCCGTGAACAATACTACGAAATTATAGGATTTATCTGCAAGACCCTCATTGGTAAGCATGATTAATCGAGGAGAAACCAAGCCGGACTTACGCGTAGTAATTTGTGATCTCACGTTTTACACTGTACTGATCATTAGTAGAGTCATTCTAACCACGATCTACTGATTTTTCACACAAAAATCAGTTAGAACAGAACTACGATGTCTTCAAATTACACGTATTGTAGTTCTTATCCACGAGAACATAATGTATAGGTCAAATTGCAGTTTCGTGCATTTGTTTATAGTGCTGTGGCATGCTTTATAGTGCCTACAAGTGATATAACGAATATTGGATTTCTTAGAATTTTAGAGTTTTTTTACAGGTATATGGCATTTCAGACACAGGGTGATAAACCCTTAAATTGTTTTATATATATAAGTATATGTAGTTATAACTACCTGAAGCAATTTCTAATAGCACAAGTAAAGAGAAAAGTTCGAAATCTGTCGGGATCACAAAGGTGTACAAAAGTGTTATAGGCACTTTCACTATTTCGTATTATTTAAATAGCTTTGCTATTGTCTTTCTAGCCCTAGGTAGCAAATGTAAGAAGTATTGAAGAATATCTAATATTTCCACCTGCCTGCTGGAATGTGATGCCCACAGCTATATCATGGAAAGTGGTTTAATTTTTCAAATGGTTCTGTACACTTGATCTTGGTTCTTCGCCTGTAGGGATAGAAAGAGAGAGCCGTTAACTAGTCCTGTCCTTAAATAAAGCCCGAAGATTAAATCGAAGTGTTAATTATGTTTCTTAACATCTGGTTCTATTTTAGTTACTACAGTACGTTTTTTATTAGAGCAAATTAAGAAGACGTTCTACGCAATGTCTTTTATGAAAATTCTTGTTCCGATAGTAATTATTACAAGGACATATTGGCTTGGCAATAATGAGAATAGAAGCTATAGGTGATGACAACGATGCGAGAATCAAGTTACATTGTAAAGCCGTTTTCATTATCTTTTCTTAATTGAAAACTGTAATAGCGAATCTCAAACAAGTGTACCAAAGCGGTTTCAAGGAAGATAGTAAACAGTATCGATCCAAACAGGAGAAATCGTTTAAATGAATCTCTCATTAATGTAAATCGCCCAGCGCCAGACGGCCTCAGCTCGTGATCAACCTACTGACCTCACGAGGGACATCTTGAAAACGGCACTGGTTGAATGTAGAATATACATTTGCAATTTAAGATTAACCTAAGAATGTGCATCCTCTTTATACCAACGCATTTAGATTTAGTGTACTAGGTATAAGTAATATAAATTTATGGCAAAAATTGATAAAGTAAGATAATCTTAAATACTCGTAGATCCGTTTGATTTAAAGATTTATGAATGGAAAAATTTAATTTATTATTTATTATTAATTTGGAGTTGAATAAATTATGGCTTATATCACAAATATTTTAGTCATAACCGAATAAAATAATACAAAATGTTGTTTTTGTCGTCAATCACAAGCATCAAATTAACCGTAATGAGTCAAAAAAATTGTTAAAATACCCTAAAGTACATTTTTTTGGAGAGCAGGACAATTTGTTACCATGTTTCGCGATATTGTTAAGGTTAAGGTAGCTTTGTTGTTCAAATATAGGCATTGAGGCACTGACGATTGAGCGACGACTGCCGCCTTGTAAGGGCGGAGCGCCACTATCTCGTCACGTCGGCACGTAAGGAAGCTGCCGTGCCCCATTAGATGCCGAACAACAAATTACAATTTCATTCAATGTAAATACAAAGAGCATACACGTAACTCCTGTCGATGCTAATGTTCGGATTTAGACACGCCTAATACTTTACTAAACGGATTAAGCTGTTCAGCCGCCCCGTTGTGCTTGACGAATAGCGCTATTTCATTCCGCACTGCAATTTCCAGTTATAAATAACTATAACAGTTTATTGAAATATTATGCTTTAATGAATGTGCATGCACTCATTACCGTCGATTATGACTATGAATGTTCCGGACTACGGGAGGTGGAAATTAAATTTCCTGCGGTTATTAATTCATTTAAATTCGGTAATTAGGTCTTGTGAAGCCAGACTGGTTTCTAATAGGTATTATTTTTTAATCTTTGGATAAAGATTTATAGCTATACCTAAATACTCAAATGTACAGACATCCATACAAGTACGATACAATATATTTCCAAAAACTTTATTGACGCTAATTTTTGTCAATTAAGTAATATCAAATAACAATATTATTTATCCGAATCAATCGCGCGACCTCTCACATCTGTATTCGTCTAATTAAAGTAGGGCTTGCAAACTAATATTTTTTCTGTTTTAGAATATATCCACACAACATTGGTAATACCTTAACAATATTTTGTAGAACAGCATATCGACCCCGACACGGTAGTTCCGCGTAAATAATGTAAATATCGATTTATGATGCTAGCATCGATTTACAATAAGGCGTATCAGGATCTATACGTACAAGAAATCACAGACGATATCCATAGTGTGCCAACGAGCACTGGTGCCTATGGTGAAACGTAAATAGCAGGTTGGAGGCATCCGGCTCATTGAAAGCGCTGACCCCATCTGATCGCTGCTCGGGGCGGGTGGAACGTGTCGGCACATTCGCACTACCACTGATATCCATGAAAATACAATAGCAGTAAAAAACCTTATATGGGCTTTTTCACGGGTATTAGATAACTTAGAATGGTGCTTTAAATCACATCAATCCTTTGAATTACAAATAAATACCCTCGTGTACCATTGGAAAACATTATGGACATTCCGCACAGGTCAGAACAAACTGTTTTAGGAATGCGAGGGAGATTATCAATTCAGAATCTGCACTTTATCGCATCCGCTCCTTATTGTAAATGTATTGTTGCAAATATCACGATACAGGTGGCGTCCCACTTAGCGATGAAACGTTTCTGGTACACGACCTTTCTTTACCGGCCATTATGTTGTTGTCAACTGACATTCTAGGTGACGAATTTGATGCGATAAGCATGTCGTATAATATAATGTACTAAGATACATAGCTATTATACTGTAAATAACTTACTCCATGCGCGAGTATGGACGAAAATGTATGTTATTAATCTGTGACCAATTTTACGGTTCCATTATGTGTAGGTCAGAGATAGCCCGAAGCCGATGAAAGCATTGATTGGCAGGTAGGTACTTATTGTAGCTAAGCGGCAGTGGTATAACACATGTTATTTTATATCATAGGCGGCGGTGATGGTTAATTTTATTTATTTTATTTCTGAACATTATTATGTGAAAGCTGTGTGAAAATAAACGTCAACGGAGTTGGAAGTATTGTCAAAAAATACAGCACACAGTATCATAACAAGAGCACTACTTGAATTGTCTGAAAAAATACTATATTTTTTATCCTGAAAGTTTTACTTTACTCTTCTACGAAAAAAATAATTACTTTGCCAATTAAAATCAATCAACAAACTATAATAAGAAATGACGTAAAAACGAAACGAAAATGGCCAATAAAAATAAAATTGCAAAAAGCAGCTCTGCTCAATTTAATTTTTGTAGAAGCTTCGCGTCTAGAGGGAGATCTTCTTATTGGAGGTGGACAATGCAGGCAGTGAAAATCAATTTAACTATTGTTGATCGAAAAAAGTAGCACTTTTGTGTCACACAAGACTTTTATAGTCGTTTAATTTAATTTCCTGAAGGACGTGCAGATCAAATTACTATCAGGCCGTGAGGAACTTATCGCACGCAATGGATGTAGTTACCTTATCACAACTTGCAACCATAGGCCTACCTCGAACATACCTGCATATACTTAGCATTCATTGTTTAGTAATGTTCAATGTTTTTTTTAAATAGAATAAGTATTATATAAGATTTTATAATTCAACGTTATTTTGGAAGCGTATTCTCTTGATGAGTTAAGTGTTTAAAAAAGTAGACATTGCTAAATTTGGCAACTTAAAGTTTAGTAACTTAAAGAAAAACTTTCATGTTATCAAATCATAACAGGCATTACTTCCTTAAACATTTATTTGAAAGTTGTCGAGACAAAATGCAAAAACATTGTTATGTGACAAAAAGTCGTAATGAGTATTCGATAGATGTCGTCCAACAATTTGTTATTGAGCTTTGGATCCAGTGGCGATGTATTTTTACAACAAAATCTGTGTAAGTAATACCGTTGGACACGAATTGGACGACGCAATGAGACATGGACCGTTACGAACATTGTACATAGAACGTGAGCGTAACGTAATACAGCGGCTGCCATTCGAGGCTATATTGTTGCTTCTGTCCACAAAAAACTATTTACGAACTAATACGATTTGATTACGAAACTTTTTCTCAAAATAAACTTAATGAGTTTAGTAGATGATTATAGTATTACCATCGCATAGACTGTATAGATATAAATGCATGCGCCTACCACACTTTCCGGGTTCCAACACCTAGAGTAATCTGGTAGAGCCATTATACTTTATGTATGCTCTCTCGTATTCCCTACATTAAGGTGCGTGTACATTAAAATAAAATAAATAAAATGGTCAGATTTTATAGAAATGAAATGTAATCGTAAAATAATTATATCAACTTAAACTGCATATTTCCTGTGATGGGATTTTAATCAGGAATTATTATCTCTGGTTTATCATAGTACCTGATGTGTATAATAATACCTCACATTATTTATAGTAGGTACGTACCTTCTTGCTCTTAAACAATTAAGAGGGCAAAAGCATAGTCATGTAAGACGTCGTTTCGAAGTTAACGTCCTCAGATAGACATCGTAATTGTTTCACCTTTTCACATAGCCAGTACCCGTAATTAAGCAGTTAGTCTTTTTAATTGCATGTACGTAATTTCTGAGAAAACGAATGAAAAGAATAATACTTTACAAATCTGTTTTTAGTTGTATTTCATTCTACATAATTATATACTTCGGAAGGTGCTTATTGTGATAAAACGATGTTCACTAATCAATGTTATTTCTTTGTTACAGATAACGAATGTTGCCACGGATACATTACAAAATGCGACTTTTACTAAGTTTAATGGTAGTGGTGTGTGCAGTAGAAGCTGCAAAAAAATTCGAGGGTACTTTAAGATCAGCAGCGGAGGCGCCACCTCAAGACAATTTGGCAGTAGAAACAGCTCCAGCAGAACCGGCTATAGTAGCAGCCCCTCAAGAATATAAGAATCCTGGAGCTCCACCTCCTTCACCTCCACCTAAAAATGCACCAGAAGAAACACCTCAAGAGGAGCCTGCAGCTGCCCCTGTACCAGAGACCGCGTCGGGAGGAATACCACCATCTGCTCCAAGTGGAATTTCTGCACCATCGGCTCCCGCTAATTCTCTAGAGGAATGTGATTCAGAAATGATTGGATTTGAACTTGTCACAGGGTAAGAATGAATATAATTCTTTCTAATTCTTTACTTTCTAAGTCTTGAATGTACCTAACGAAAAAGGAATTACGAATTAAGAATTATTAGAAACCAAAAAAATTTAATCTGCTGGTATGAAGGAAGTCTGCCACTAGCAATACTATTCAAATGTAACTTTGTCGCTCAGCGTGCTTGGAAGACTTATAATTTTTGTTACCATTTTGCCAGATACGTGTTCTCGGCGCCATCGCACATTTTAGACGACATACCCGGCACTCTGATGCTGACCGACTGCCTCGAGCAGTGCCAGGCCAACGACACCTGTCGGGCCGTCAATTACGAAACAGGACTGTGCGTGCTCTTCAGTTCCGATGCTGATCAACTGCCTGGTAAGTGTCAAATCATCTCACTCGTAGATTTCATTACTTCCTCATCGCTTTTCTGTATCGGTGTTATTTTATTATAGGTAATGATAGTGAAGACTCGTCAAAGTTAAAATGTACAGTAACAGAAGTCTTGTAGAGTACAAATAGAGACTATATGAAGCAAAGTAATAAAATTAGTTGAAAAAAAGTGGAACGGAAACTTGTATAAACCGGTTTATTATCCCCTTACCGTTTAATAGGTTGTAATGCTATGATTACAATAACGCTCTCGTTAGTCCGACACCGAAGCGAGAGCGCATAAACAACTGAGGCGTTCCTATTTTTTACCGCATCTTATAATTTGAATGCCAATAACGGAATGACTGAGCTAACTCATCGAATCTTTATTGATAAAAACAAGCAAGTGTTATTACACTTAGTAGGCTACGCCTTGACCTCATAATTAGCATTCATACAAAGGCGGGGAATGAACGGCACTTAATAAACACATGTAATGCAATAGAGATAGTAATACTTTCATTGTTACTCGTGTTTCTGACGTCACGTGCTATTCAAAGACAACTAATCAATGCAAAGCAATCATAAATGTTCTTTGAAATTGACTGTTAGTTTGTGTTAATGTAATTACTTACTATTCATGTCCTGAGAAATGGCCCTGTCAAAATTATACGTGTTAAAATTTCACAATGCAAACATAAGTTTACAGAACCAATGAGTAAATACATAATATTATATTTTGCTTCCAGTTTATAATATCACGGTACTGACTTTCTTATATTAACGAGTTATTATATAATAAATGTTTCTTAACAAACTTTTTTTTAGTTCGATAAACTAATAATAATATTTTACTTACAGGAGCACTAACCAAGTCTCAATTCCCTGTATTCACGATCTATGCCCAAAAGTCATGTTTGGGTGTAAGGCCGTGTGAACGTGCATGGTGCTTCGATCGAGTACGTGGCTACCACCTAAAGGGAAAGGGCAAGAAGACTCACACTGTCGGGTCGAGACAAATGTGTTTGGATCTTTGTCTAGGAGAGAATGAATTTGTTTGCAGGTAAATATTGATTTAAAATAAAACGTTTATCAGAAATTCTATCAAGAGTATGAATGAAATAACCTACATACTGGTACATGCGGCCGCAGGACCTATTGATAAATCTGTTCATACACCATAATCGTATCAAGCTACCTATCATATTTGTCGGAAGCAAAGCATTGTAGTTGGATGCATACGTTATGACAAGTAATCTCGCCCGTAAACAAGTTTTTTACTGAAGCCGATTATCAACATATTGAAATTTCGTATCTTTTATAGTAACAAGGAAGTTTGTACAGCTAGTCTCGGATTATACTTAAGATTTATATTACATATTGCTGGAACCGATTCAATTCAATACGCAGGGAACCGGTGAAACAACCGCATTAGTTTTGAACATCACGTTTGCAGTATAGTACAATTGCGAGCTCATCGGCATCAAATAGGAACGGTACATTGTCGATATCATTACATCTATATAATTTAATTTTTTTAATGGACGACTATCTAAGTCTAACAGGTACAACCGAATTAAATTGCAAATAAGGTCCTGTGAAGTCTAATTAACTACGTGTCTGATATTCATTGCAGTTGTCGGCTATCACGAATTCATTTTGCATTCTCATGCTGGTCCTTAACATAACGTGACACAACAGAGATATTATTGTCAATTGTAGTATTGCTTAAGAGTATGCACATTTTTTACCTGGAAACATAATGTGTGTACCTGCTTACTAATGTTATTACACGGTGTTATTAAAAGCAATTTACGAGTAAAAAAAGTCCCATAAAACAGACTGCCGTGTTTAGCTTATCAGTATTATTGCATCTGTTTTCCTATTCACGGAATAGCTCGGAATTAAAATCAGGTGATAGCAGAATAAACCGTGGATGGAAGATACTAAGTATAGACAGGTAGTTTAAAATTTGTAGATATTCCATTTATGTGAATATTTTATGGCGGCGATGATAAGCTATTATGGTAAAACTATTTTATTTGAAAATAATAAAACAGTGGATAATATTTATTTAAGATATAAACTAACATCAGTAGGTACTTTGTAAATATTCTTAAATTCTATAATGACTGTAAAATATTAAATTCGCTAAAATAATGTACCTATGTATATTAACCTAATGTATATTGAAAAAAGATAAAAATATATTTTGAACCCTAATTAAAACTACTATCGTCATATACCCTATGTGTAATAAATGGCGAGGATGTTTTAAAGCATACCGACTCAGCTCCCTATATGGAAGTATCCCATCAAGATGCATGCCCCAGACAGTTTCTAGATTTCTTAGAGAACGTATTAGCACGTAATAGGCATTTAATTAGAGGCCAATTAAAATCCCACTAGTGATTCCGATACGACGATAAATACAATTTCACTGGGATCAGATAAAATAACGCGCCAAAGTAAATAAGTGGACGAAACTTGGCGTTTTGTAGTACATACATCTTTTTTATCATTTGATCGCAATTTAAACTCCAATTCGTTTTTGCTGCAACTATCAGCAACACCTATCCACGTGAGATAGTACCGCATTGATCGTGTCACAGAAGAAAAAAATGTAATTGAATCTGGTCCGTGCTGATAGATTGAATTGGTTTTGCATCTCTTTTAAAAAAATTAAAGTCTTCGGAAGAATGTTAGAAAATTTAACTTAAACGATCATGCCATGTAACAACAAAAAATTACTAGCACGGTCCTGTTTTCCGATATACAAGCGTAACATGACTGAAATATATCCATAGGCGAGTAAAATACAAAACGAGTTGACGGATATAAATAACTTATAGGCTCGATAACGAAGTCGATCAAACTCTACCATTCATTCCGTATATGGAGAGTTTCATGGCAGATCTTAGCCGGGCACCTCGGTGGATAAGTCACTCTATACGAGCTCTTTTCCTGGTAGGATAGCTAGTCCGTTTCGGAGTTCTACAAACGAGCATTATATACAAAGCAGGGAGGCCAATTGCAAGGCCTACGTCTCAGGCGTCTAATGCAACAAGACACGACTGTCCTATTGTGTTTATTTCCTTGTACGGTTTTTGATATCATTAACATAAATAGTGTACATGTTGAACTGACGCGTCCATTCGATTGCGTATATCTACGTCTACACGTCTAAATTCAAATGAAAAAGAAGATTTTAACTGAACTCTGGTTTCTAGGTCTGAATTTAAATGTGAATATAAATTGAGTAAATCAATGAAAGTGCATCTATGAAAAAAATTATTTAAAATTAAACCTGGCATGTTAAGCAAAAGATTTAAACGCGTGCTATTACATTTAATAGATATGGCTCAGTGAAGTTGGTAAATAACTTACGTGTTTTCTAAGTGTGATTGTAACAAGGTCTGTTAGTATGGCGTGTTATAAATTTTGCCCTTAATAAGTGGCGGAGTTAGAAACCGCGATTACAGAATGGAATGCGCGTGGTCGAGGTTCGTTCGCGGTTCGACACGTGTACCGTTCGGTACAAATCGTCGTATCTCCATTGAGGCTGGCGGGCGGTGGACTCACCCCGGGCGGCGCGCATCGAGATCTTCGACAGTCACGACATTTGGCAAATATTCCCCGGACGTGGCGGACGATGTGCACCGCGGTGTGGGAGCGCCCTGCCCTATCGCTTCCTACTTTCACGATACAATAACCGATAAAGCACATATTGTTCTTCGCTTCTAGCGTTAATAAAACTATTGTATAGCGCCATCCCGTTTAATTGGTATTAGAGTGCTATCTGATCTTGAAAATACTTTATTATTATTATATTACACGCAGCATATAATACTGAAATAGTATTCGCCATAGGGTTCTTTAATAGCCCGATAAAGTTTTATGTGTAACTTTAATATTCCTTTTCAAGTATCAAAAGTAACTATAACAACTACAAATTATTAAAATCAGGACATTAAAATTTTATAGAATGACGTTTTAAAATAAAATAATTTTATTAGAACTTTAGGAGGCTTTATTAAAATTTATTGACAGGTGCCTCTCTAAAGCAGCGATTAACTACAATTGTTGGTATATAATAAAAATATATATATACTCGTACTAAAAAATTGGCGGTATAAGAAACTTTATTATAAAAAGAAAGATAAATAAAAATAACGGTTTTGAAGTTTGGAAAACGTATTTATATATTTATTATATATTATAGTATTACTAAAACTGTTATCAAAATAATTCTTGATTGGGTTAATAAGAAATATTTTACGACGGTGCACATATTGCAATTCGGTGCAATTCTAACGATTCTAAACTATACATTTTGAGATATAGATTGGAAGTTTATTTCAATATTTTAGGTCAACACCTAATTTTATTCAATCGTAATTTAAAAAGAGGTAGAGTAGTCCTCAGCAAAAAAGCTAATATGACTATTCCACTATTGTATACTCTTCTAATTGCGATCTATCAGATATTCTATTTATCTTCTAAAATTAAACCTCCAGACATTATGTAAAAGAATAAGTTAATAATGAAAAGAAATAAAGCGAAAGTAATCTCTGTTAGATGGCAAAAAGATTAACACAACATTTGTACGTCATTTCACGTGTACGAGTACATTTAGAAAACATTAAACATTTATCTGATATCCTATATCTAACAGAGAATTTATATTTAAAGTGACATTAAACTTAATCACAGTAATTCAAAAGGCGAACTTACTTTGTTTTGCTGACGCCATATAATAGCCAATAGTTATTAAAGAAATTTTAATAAAAATGCTTAAACTCGTTTTAAAATTATGTTTTTCCTGTGATTATACCATGACTGAGCTAGTGCTGGCAACGTAATAAGGGCTAGGTTTAGTATCTACATCGTTAGTTTATGTACCGTCTATAAGAAAACTATTACTTCCCAACAGTCCGCTCTTAGTTGATGTAATAATTACGCTATAAAGCGTTATATTTCGACGAATAAAATGCGTTGCTACCCTATTATCTAGAAAAATTAATTGAACAAATTATGATAACTTTTGAACGCGTAGGTTTCAAGTTATTGTGATATTTCACATGAATATTGAATTAGAATATGCCAAGTTAAACATATTCCGCCAAAGCAAAATGTTGTTTCCCATTATTCCGGGGCTCGTTTCAAAATAAATGGTAATCTTAACATGATTTACAATATCGACGCCGCCGAATCGATCCTTTATGAAAATGTGTTCTCATGGGTTAGAAGGTCATCTGATCAGGACCAATTGTAAATCAAGGGAAAATATTGATAGAGATGAACGGAGATAGTACAGTTGTTGTGTGGGTGGTCACTATAAAGTAATCCTTACAAAAGGGCACATAGGTCAAAGTTCCACAATAAACCGGCAATAAAACCAGTTCATATTCATGCACTATTGCTTGTATTGCTTGCATTATGGCTGATATAAATGTAATTGCCTGCAACTCATAAAATGAAATACGTTTCATTCTATGAATTTACCCGATAACATTGGCTGAATTCGTGCAAACTGACTCATAATAAAACGTGAACTGATTTAATGTTTCTTTTGTATTCAAAAATTAAGACACAAGAACACTTTCTGCGTTATAGGGTATAAGTATGTAGGTAGTAAATAATGAGGAACGTGTTGTAAGCGGTTTATTTTCTAGTTACATACATTATTTTATAATTTACAGCAATATTATGAATTCAACACAGAAACCGAATAGCAAAAACGTTTCACTACGAGGTTAACACCTTGGGAAAGTTCACACAGTGATACGAAAAGAAACGACCATTAAATGCATCTAACATTGTTGCAGATCGGCTAACTACAACAACAAAACCGGAGATTGCGTCTTATCAAACATGGACCGTATTACTTTGGCTGGCACTAATGCTTTCCAACCAAATGAAGGTGCGTAAAGAGTTATAAATTGGTGTCTTTTGTTTGAAACGATGGTTATCTAAATACGGTGTTTTTATATTTCAGATACTGACTATTTGGAAAATAACTGTGTTGAAGAGCCGACTAAATTGTGTGAATTCAAGAAAATGAGTGGACGAATTCTGAAAACAGTTGATTCTGTATACCAAGACATTTCGACGGTTGAGGAATGCCGTGAATTATGTCTTAACTCGCCCTTCCGTTGTCACTCATACGACCATGGCGACACCGGTGACAATGTTTGTCGTCTATCTCATCATTCAAAAGCAACTCTCGCTGATATTCAGGTTAATAATGCAAACTATAAAATGATTAAATTGTAAATGAACTTTTTACCCAAAAAATTTTTTTCTAATGCTATATTTTTTTGTAGGATCCTTATTTGGACGTACCCGAAGCGGCCACATACGAACTGTCTTCATGCTACAATGTCTCTATAGACTGCCGTGCTGGCGACATGGTTGCTCGCATTCAAACATCCAAGTTGTTTGATGGCAAAATTTACGCTAAAGGCAGTCCGAACTCATGTGTCACTGACGTCAAGCAAAGTCTTGAGTTTGAATTGCATATGGGATATAATAATATCGAATGCAATGTGAAACAAAATGGACTTGGAAGGTAATAGTTTATTCGCGTCGTTCACGACGTCTGTGATAAAATGATTTAAATTTGGATTAGAACTATAGTCCACTATTTGATTTCTATTTACGCTATATTTATTAACAGGTACTTAAATGATGTCGTTATACAACATCACGACACTATCGTCACGTCCTCTGACCTTGGGTTAGCTGTAACTTGTCAATATGACTTGACAAACAAAACGGTAGCTAACGAAGTTGACCTTGGAATTCTTGGCGACATTCAAACAGGACTTACGGAGGAGGTTATTGTTGATTCACCTAACGTGGCAATGAGAATTACCGACAGAAATGGTGACGATACAATTGCGTCTGCTGAAGTCGGCGATCCATTGGTAACTAATTTGGTCTTCGTTCAAAAACCGTTGTCTAAGTGTTTATTTAGACTGATATTTCACCGGTATATTTATATTATTTACAGGCTCTTCGTTTCGAAATCATTGACCAGAATTCTCCATTCGAAATATTTGTTCGAGAACTTGTGGCTATGGACGGCGTTGATTCAAGTGAAATCACTCTTATTGATAGCGACGGTTGTCCTACCGATCATTTCAT
>DWQK01001189.1:0-16512 GCA_018231225.1 Noctuana stator
GAACACTTACTAAATAATCATGGCTATCGGATATGATTTGCAATAAAATAATATTTGCGACTATAATTGAGATGTAAGCTATGCTATCTTTCAAGTTGGATCAATCTGTACACACTGTGCAAAATTTGGCTAAAATTGGTTAAGTAGTTTAGGAGTCTATCATGGACAAACACTGTGACATGTAATTTATATATATTAAGATAACAACAATAAAACTTAATTGATTATACTAATTAACTACGATTATCAAAATTGTTGTGATTTATGCTCTTGCTGTTAATAGGCAATTGTAATGCATTTGATCATTGCACTATACACATAATTTCATCATTATGTTATGAACTTATGACAAAAGTTACTGTTTCATCATTATTCATACTATGTTCAATAATGATGATTTGAGTTTTGTACAAAGAGAATAATGCAAGACTAATAAATAATTTAACACAACCCAGATTTGATCTCTTCCATAGTTCGAGCACAACAGAGGGTGGAGCTGACATAACAAGTAGTGGACAGTCGGAGGCTGCTCTCATATCCTCTACGGCGAATGGACCTGCCGTACTTCACTCTTTCTCTGTCCTACCACAACAGCCACAAACTAATGAGTCAGTAGTTTTCATTATTTTTGGAAATAAATTATTTATTTAAAAGATTTCAGTATAAAATAAATCCAATAGTTAGAAGAAACCTTTGCATGTTTAATGAATTGCTTCGACTGAGTTTTAGTAAATGTGTTTGTGCTGTTAGAGAATTAAAATTTTACTTAACATAATGCACACATTTTTATAAGAAATGAGATTACAGGTTTTTGATTTAGTGGATTAATAAAATAGTATTTTTTTTTTCCTTTTTACAGATTCAGCGATGCTGATACCTCAGAAATGGAGGGCGCTGCTGATACAATGCCTTCAGTCAGCGATTCCATGCCACTTCTAACAATGACCTCTAATGGATCTGCTTTACTTTCCCCCAATTTGCTGCAAGGTAAAAGATTTGTATTACCCATGATATATTACTGTACTAAACATTTTAATCTCCAATTTCATTGTTATTAGCAACTTTAATCACAGAATAAGAGATCAAGATATATTAGCTCATATTAGCTAGCTCAACTTTGTGTTCGCTCTTTATTGCATTGACTACTTAGTTACACAATACCTGGCTTGTGCGGATTCATCTTTCTCATCAAAGACTTTAGAGGAAATAGACAATATGCCAGCTGCTATTTTCTTTTAAACCTCACAGAGGTCATCCTCTGTATAAAAATGAAAAAATCTGAATAATCGCAGTTGTGGAAAAGGTTTAGAGCTGTATTTGCATTTGCGTGTGCAGGCGAAGAGGGCGGAAGTAGCGTGTCGTCATCGGTGGCTGCGGGTGCGGGTGTGTTGCTGGCTGCGGGCGCGGTGGGCGGGGCGGGCGGTGCGGCGGCTGCGGGCGCGGCGGGCGCGGGCGAGGCGGGCGCGGAGGGCGAGGGCGCGGTGAGCAGCTCGGGCTCGGGACACGCGCCGCTGCCGCCGGCCGACGCGGCGCATGCGCTCGCCACGCTCGCCAGCGCCGCGCTACACCATCAACACGAACAGGTATAGTGGACGAAATTTAAAATGACACGATTTGTGGATACTATACTATAAAACTATAGACTAATCGTGTCAATTAAAATTTCATCCGCTATACACATTATTATCAAATTATGCTTAACAATAAGATAAAATTCGATTTGTTGTTCAGTAAAATAAAGTCTGTTTCACTAATGTGCACTGTCGTGCATCTTAATATAATAACTATCGGTTAAAAAGCGTTAAATGTTTTTTTCCTCCTTTTGCTTGTTCTTTTAAAATGGAAAATAAAATTTTATTATTTCCAGAACGAATCGGAGGAACCAAAGCAAGTAAATGATGAAGATGCGTGGTATACTGTTGGCATAGTCAAAGGGACTACGTTCACTGTAAGTTAAAACACTTAATTATTTTTTATAACTCTAAATGGCTGTACATACTCAGTGTGTCCTATTTATACCCATAATAGATATTATTCTAAATAGTTCCAGAAAGACATTGGAATGCCCAAGACAAAAAAATTAATAATTAACCTTATTTCTCACTGTATATTAATTTATATTTTTTTGTCGCTTCCAGGTTCAAAATTACATATCAGATCCGAATGTCGATCTCTCAAGCTTGTCTCTCGACAACCTACCAGATTTGAGTGGCCTACCAGTTACTCCTTTAGAACATGGCACTGCATATAAATTCAGAATTTCTGCTATCAACTCTTGTGGCCGAGGTGAATTCAGTGAGGTAAGAAAATATTTTTGTAAATTTGTCAGTGAGATTAGTGTCTTTGTTTGATGGAAGGATGAAAGGAAATAAAATTAATTGTGTTACGTTTTTGTCAGGAATCTGCATTTAAAACCTGTTTACCCGGCTTCCCTGGCGCGCCATCAGCTATTAAAATCTCCAAATCAGTTGAGGGCGCACATCTGTCGTGGGAGCCGCCGCAAGTGGCTGCGGAGGGTATTTTCGAATATTCAGTTTATCTTGCTGTACGGTCTAACACTCAACCAAAGGTCAGTGCATGTTTATTGCATTATTATATATTAATAAAGTAATGTCAGTTTCATTAATAAATTTTTTTTACATTATTGCTTAAATTTACATTATATAATTCATTTTGGTCACCGATTTTCAACTAATATAATATGTTATATATACAGATAATGAGCTACTGCATATCCTTATGGTTTCCACATAGAACAGTCCACTCTTATAGCGCGGTCTTGGATTGGAAGCGTATATTTGTGTAAAAAGAAAATAATAATGAAGGTGGTTTGTAGCAGGAAGCATCAAAGTCCCAGCTAGCGTTCGTGCGCGTGTACTGCGGCAAGGCCAACACGTGCGTGGTGTCGCAGGCGTCGCTGAGCGCGGCGCACGTGGACTCCTCCACCAAGCCCGCCATCATCTTCCGCATCGCCGCCCGCAACGAGAAGGGCTACGGGCCCGCCACGCAAGTCAGGTGGCTGCAGGGTCAGTTCGACATTTATTATCATAAACCCATTAATCTACTTGAACACATTTGCGTGTCTTGTCTCGGTCTATTGCTATTCGGTAGGTGTCGATAATTGTACGTACAATAGTAGCTTAACTGACCGAACTATCCACTTAATGACTTTATAAAAATTTCTTAAACTTAATATATAATTTGCTGTTGCCAGATATCAAATCGACAGGAGTAAAAAGAGCCAGCGATGGGCGATTACCAGCTGCTTCTCCGTCAAAGCAACCCAAACAGTTACTGCACTGAAAAATGACGGGCCGGTTCTGGGGTTTTACTTAGAATTCAGCAACATAGCGAATAATTTTGTGTGCTACAATTGCACAACTATTATAGTATTTTTGTCACTGTAATAAATTAGGAACACAAAATGTCTATTCCGATGTTTTTATCTGAATTTGTTTTAGAATATATTGAGTCTACATAATTTTATGAAGTTTGTTATAATTAATTTAATATTTACCGAAGTATGAATTTGGTTCTATGTAAAGCATAATTATGTTGATTAGGTATGAATGTCTTGCATATAAATCTCAAGTGCAAATCAATTACCTACCTATTTTGATATCAAAACATTTTTCCTAACAGAAATGTAGTGATTATAGTAATACTGTATAATTATTTAAAGTATTGAAAAATGTGTAAGAAACCTAGATTATGACTAATTGTAATAAAATTGATATCTTTATCAATTTTCCATAAATATTACTTATACATAGCGACTATGTACTTCTAATTTTGACTCATTACTTTAAAAAGCAAAGAAATGACTGATAAGATCATATTTATCTATGTAAGTATTCAAGCATTTAGAATAAGTGCAAATTATATCTGTTATGTAAAACATTTCAAAATAAATACATTTTTTTGATACTTGATTATTTTATTTTGATATATTTTTGATATTGTTTCTAAAACAATTAAGCTTGTCTTTAAGTTGAATATCAAAAAGACATACTAATATCAAGGCACTTATTATCAGACGTAAAAGATGACACAATTATTTAGAAAAAATCGTGTTAAAAAAGCTGTATTTCGTATTTTTAGAATTGAAGAATATTGTCAAATAGTACATAATAATACGCTTTACAATAACAAAGTTTAAAAATATAGGTCTATGTTTATAGTTAGATATAGTAGTTAACTAATCTATACTAATAATTTAAAGAAGAAAGATTTGATTGTTTGTTTGTTTGTATTGAATAGGCTCCGAATCTACTGGACCGAATTGAAAAATTCTTTTTCTATATGATAGCTACATTCCTGACGAAGGTTATAGACCAAGCATTACGCTACTATTCATAACGCGGGTGAAACCGCGTGGCACAGCTGTTAAGAATAACGATTAAATAAAAATATAGTAATAAGGAAAAACAGGTGTCAAAAGAAGATACAAAAAGTTGTATTTGGCTTTTAATACTTAATTACTTATACATTATTGGGTACACTATACATTTCTTCCTATAAAATGCTATCTATTCAAAACTCCGGTAGGCATTCCAAAAGAAATAAAAATACAAATTATTTTATAACTTTCGTTTTATAGAAAATTTCCTATATTCAAGATGTTTTTGCGTTATTTATAATGATATTAAAGCAGTATCACTAGATTTATTAATTGGACAAATTTTAATTTTTATTGTTTTGATATAGATTATTAGCTTCACGCTTTTCAGCCTCGGTTACTGAAACAAAAATAAATATATTTATTACAAAAGAAATTTTTAAATTTTTTTTACATTATACTTTTGTAATATTTTAGTAATATTTTATAGTAGTCACGACTTTAAATAAAATTTTAACTTATGATGACAAAAAGAAAATAAAATCACCAATGTAGTAGTTCCGAAGAGTTTGTACCATCCGATAACGATATTTGACAAATTGAGATCGTCAAGCATGATCTGTGCCACGCCCATAAACACCTTCTTGCCTTCGATTCGCCCGTAGTCGCCCCATACTGTTACCTGAAGAAATCGTAAACGTTAAATGAACGCAAATGAAATAGAACCGAATAACTTCATTGAAGTATTGCATTGCAATACAGCCAGTAATAGAGACCTAAGGGGTAATAAAGTCTTGTGAAAGCAACACAACTTTTTAGTAAAAGCAAAAAAGAATAACTACTCAAACCAGGAGAGTTCATGGTCACAGGACTTTAAACTCGAGGGTTCAATGCTCGAACTTTAGGTATAGATAGATACCATTTTGTTTTAAGGATAGAGCTACCTGAATAAGTACTTTGCGGTGAGTTGTGTTGTTTTACATTAAGGGTTAGGTACCTGCAAAATGCATCCTTTAAAGTTTTCTCTAAAGGTGAGCGGGTGTTGGTACAAGGGGTCGAGAGTGCGGCGCGCGCTGCTCGTCTTGGCCTTGGCGATGCATCGCTTGCCGCTCACCAGGTACACCTTCACGTAGGGCGCGGGCAGCGTGCGGCAGCCCTGCTTAGCTTGCAGCCCTCGAGCGCGGATCACCTCGACCTTGAAACACCAGTTAAGTACGATATTATTATGATAGATTGATAGTAGTCAGTTGTGTTGACCCTTTGTCGCTGTTTAAACTTACTGGCAAACGTCAGTAAGCACACTATTACCCGAGAACGAGGAAGATCGTGCTCGGGTAATAGTTTATCTTTACTTGCCTCTAAATATCCTTTCTGGTAGCACATTGAGAGCTGCACGTCGCCCAGCGTGGGAGCTCCGAGAAGCTGCCTACCCACCAGCTGCCCGGGTCCGAGACCGTCGATGAAATCCGACAACCCACCACCTTCCGAAGACCCCGATCCTCGCATTCCTGGAGACCATCTGGAGACATTGCCCATATATTTTATATACTAAAGGAAACCTTGACTCAACAATTTACTATAGCTGCAAAATGTCAAATCTCAAGGACATACGAGTACCTACACTAATTCTGCGGAACCTACGCACATATAATTATCCTAAACAATGACAAAACGAGATACCTAATGGGCGAAGTGTGATAACATTTAATAGGTATGAGCATCTACATCGACTTCCTACTTATATGTTTTAACTAATGCTAATAATTACCTGCGTATAGTAATACGTAGGTAAGTAGTTATATGAATAAAGTATAAAACAAAGATAGCTATGTAAGATACGTTAGTACATACGTGACATCTATATAGGTAATCGATGCGTTAAGTATGTTTCTTTGATAAGCTACCATTTTTAGAATAATTTTTTTATGTGTAAAAATGCATTATTAAGTAGGTTTTAGCTATTTTGTAACTATTCCATTTATTGATAAGATAACGTCTTACAATCTTCTGAATTCTTTCGGTTTTACTGATAAACAGTCTATTTATATACTTTTAGTGATTAATTTATCTACTAACCGCTAATTAGGTATTGTAACAGATAAAGTAGGTAACTATATACTTATCTACTTAGTTTTAATAAAAAGTAGACCTTAAAATAAAATGGTAAAAACATTACCTAAATTGGTTTACACAATCTGAGTTTGTATTTTGCCTGTTGTAGGTTCTAATATTTGTTACCTAAATTAAGGTATCAATGTTAGCAATAAGTGCCTGGTTCAAGTAGCCAAAACGTTGATCAAATTATAATTTTAAGTATTAATTAATGAAAACGAATCTATTATTAATTCCTAACGTTTCTTTGAATAATTCTTATGATAGTAGTTATTTATTTATTTATTTTATGATGGTATTGATAGTATAGTACCTAACATAATGACTTTAAGTGATAATAAATTTCTACGAGTAACAAGGTAAATTTCAAACATAATTGAAGGTACCTACAAGAAAATTTAGTATACAAGAAGTAACTTACAGAAAACCAACATAAACGGGGATCTTAAATTACTAAAGGTTTATAGTTATTATAAAAAAAATAACAACAACGACAACATCGATACAATAGTGAAGAGAGGGGCGGCAGTCTTCGCTAATAAAAGTTTAGGGAAGTCGTATTAGAGATATGTACAACAAAACTTGATAATTACTAAATAATTCTCTTTAGAAATCTAGTAGAATAGGTACAAGAAAGAAATTTTACAAAATGAATTTTAGAAATTGAAGATATTTTATGAATGTACCTAACGCCATAAATAGTTAATGGTCGCATATATTCAAAAATAACTTCAACTTACCAAGAATAAACAAGAAGTGTGCAATAGGATGTACCTATATGATGATAATATACTTAGGCATAACTATTTATGAAATTCATCTATTGCTTAAAAAGGCATAATATACAATTTATGTGGTATATGTATTTTTATGATAGGTGGTAGGAAACTACAAATGTAGGTAGGTCCTAGGTAGGACCTAGGTTTTTTTAAGTTCTACAAGATCTGAATATCCAACATTGTTTCATAAAGTTCTTAGAGGAAAAATATAATATTGAGATAAATGAATTAGTATTGCTATGCAGATTACTTAGGTAGGTAGCTATATCGAGACGGCTTGTTACATTGTAACTTATTTTAGTTTTAACACTTACCTATTGGTATCTTAGTAATAAATGGCGTCCCTTAAACAATGTTCTCTGATACATAGGATTAAATCACAGTTGCATTTTTCTAAAAGGTAAAGAAGTACTTTGCTGTGGTGTATGTATATGTCGATATAGGGTACCTATAATTATAATATCAAGAACTTTATTTGACGATATAAGTGTTATGGCTTGTTATATTAAATAACTGAATAAGTTACTTAAATTGATAAAAAGCTGGAGAATGCTTTATTGTATTATGAATTGCACAACGTTTAACAAAAAGAAACATAACACTATAACACGTTACTTAACAAAAAGATGTGTGGCGTTTTGGTGATGTTCATGCATGGATGTAATGTGAAGTGTCATTTATCATTATATTGAATGTAAGTAGTTAATAGGTATGTGCAAACATCATAGGCTTTCAGGCAACATTTACCATACAACGACAGACGTGCATCGAAGATAAATTTAAGCTCATGATCATACCAGGTACACACAGTCTTGCTCCCGAAAGGATAACTGAAAATCACTCAGAGAATATTAGTATTCAGTCGTAAAGGCGAATAGGGCGATACCCGTTTACGTTCAGGTGACGGAGAGAGTGCGTTGCCTATGCGTGAGAAGACTCGTGCGTGCTGAATAGAATATAGAGTGAAGTAAAAACACCAACAAATATAAAACGGCATCATGCGGTTACAAGACGAGAGGCAAACAGAGGGTAAAGAAGAAGACGCGAGCAACATCGATGCACATACGGTATCGATATCGGGCGAGACCGCGGTACAGAAGGGAGTGGTGGAGCGAGCGACTTACGAGGATCCCTCCGAGCTAGATATGGAGACAAGGCTGGTGGAGCACACTTCGTTCGAGCGCTGGAACGAAGTGACGCTGGCAGCGGGCCCGGAGCGCTTGCGCAGTTTGCAGCCCCAGCCCTCTAGGCGATACATCACGCGCGTCATCAGCGGCGAGCCGGCGGCTCTGAGCCACCAGGCTGCCGCTGACGAGAACGCCATACATATACACTACTTCATATTTTAAACACCAATTATTCGTTAATTTTTATTAACATTAAATAAAAATAAATTTTGTGAAAAGATAGAACCGAGTCACTGGAAGAACGTCTATATTGGAACCTATGATTGTCTTGTCTTTGATAGAAAACAAAAAAGCCCCAGATAAGTTCGGGGCGGAAATTACGTTATAAACGTGGGAAAAACGATATTTATGATATTTTAAATATCTTGAAGGTATTAAAACCGAAACTATAGGTTAACATTTAGGAGTATGAACGAAGCCATACGGAAGCTTTAACATCAGCTGCTTTACACTCACGAGCAACATTTAACATATAAAAAGTTTATTAATATAGATGCTTTTCGCATGCTTTTTACATTTATTGACTTATGATGGGGTAAGCACTAGACCGGGACCGAGAGGTCGGAAAATGGTAGGATCGCGAGGAGCTACCGCCGCCCCTACTACCGCACTATTGTGTCAATGTCGCTGAGTTGCGACGCGAACCTGTCCTCGTCGTTCTCACTGGAGGCGGAGGAAGCTCGCGATACGCCTGCGCCTCCGCGCAATTCGCCCGGTACCACCTCCTCGCTGCGTTGGACCGTGAACGAATTTTTTCCACGTTTACCAAAACCTAACCTTCTCTTTCGTCCTGTCGATCATTATACAATAACACACTTGAACATTAATTAGATATCATACTGAACACAAACAAATGTTATCTCTTTTATCACAATAGTTTGTGGCATGTAACACGGAGGAACACTAGAAACATAAAATTTGTTAAAAATGTAACAGGTAAATAGGTATTCTTTACATTCGTAACGCAAAATGGATATATAATTGGACTTTACCTGTAGCTGAGAGTTGTGACGTAGAGTTGCTCTTCTTGCCCATCCCTGGGCCAAAGAAATCCCGTGGTTCAGCCTTCAACAAAGTGTCGTCGTTTGAGGGCTCTGGCTCACTGACACCACCAAGGGCTGTGTCGCTGAGGCTCCCATCTTTAAAATATATTAATAAGTAAGTAACCTTACCTTTTTTGCAATAGTTTAATTATTTTAATATATAGGTACTAGTACCTGCTTTTTCATCTGAAGGTGCATCAGCGTTGCTTAAGCTTCGCGTGAATTGTCCCCTGCGAGATTCGCGCCTTTCAAGTGGTTGTTGTTGATTATTGTTTCGTCCGTTCTCGCGCCCTCCATAGTCATTACTGAGTTTTCGTTCCGATTGACATGATGTGTTTTCAAGTTGTTCCCCAGAATGATTATTGTCAGGGTTGGAATTGGCGTCATTGAGCGATGCGTCAGGAGCGAGCACACGACGGGACGAATCGGGTTGCGTGGGGGAAATATCAACACATGAATTAGCAGTGATACTATACTTTCTGTCTGAGTGGTTTGAACCTAATGAGTGTGATCGAATCCGAGAATTTCTAGTTATAGGTTGCAAAGGTTGTGTAGAAGATAAATCTACGTTAGATGGTGAAGCGAGACATTCTGGAGAGTATTCTTGAAATGTTGGAATATTGTTAATGCTGACCATATTAGCCTGTTTTCTACCATATCTATTAGTATCCTCAATTTTTTGGAAAACATTGTCATCTCCCGTAGGGGAATGACAAATTTCAGACAAGCTTTTTGAAAACATTAAAGAGTTTGGATTTTGTCTTATAAGACTGTCTGTGCTTTTAGACTTTTCCAAGTATTTATGGTTCATTTCTTCTCCTTCATATCTGTATGTTTCATTTCTATTTTGTTCCAAATCGTACGAATTGATATTATCTTGGTAAAATGGATTTCTTTTTAATTCATGCTCCAGCAAGTATTTACTATGTTTTTCGAACGCTGTTCTTGAGTCATAGACATCTAAGTAAGAAGTCCCGGAATTTCTTGGGCTAATGGTTTTAATTGTACGATAACTGTTTAGATCAAGGTGTTTGTCTAGACTAACATGTATTGTGGTTTCAGCTACGCTTCCATCACTTTCGTAGCCATGATACTGAGGTTCATCTTCGCCCTGAATTATGTTTAAATTACCTTCCATGTAATTAGAATACTTTTGGTTGTTAGTATAATCTAAGCCATTTAATGCTATATTATTATAGTGATTGATTGTGGGTAATGTTCTTCGCTTGATTTCAATGTCGGTTGAAGTATTACTGAAATTTTGCGGATCGGGAAGATTACGACCGCTTCTTTGGGTATAGCCATTGATATGCACAGAACATTCTAGGCATCCATTACTTTGTCCGTGACAGTAAGAACAGTCTCTGCCATACGAGCTAAGCGTATGACTGCGGGCCATAAGGTGCCGCTGATGACGACGTGCCAGGCGAGCGCTGTGCAGGGACTGAGTTACGGGGTGCAGATCGAACCGGGAGCGGGTGCGTCGCCAAGCCCCACGCTCCCCACAAGCTACTACTACAGACGCGTATGGTAATAATCGGCGAGTTTTACGGTCATATCGACAATGAAGATCAGGTAAAGGGTTAGCATTATCGAATGTGTAAGATGTGCTGTCTGAATATGGGATTTGACCCCGGCTGTAAAATCATGCAAGTTTAGTGTAAAAAAAATATACTACCCAAAATATGCAAGTTGAATAAAGAATTGAAGATACGTATAAGTATGTTAAAAAGTTAAAGTTAAATGAAAAATATATTTGTTAACTTAAATGAAATTAACGTGAAGTTATCCAGCGGGTCTCCAAACGCTTATAAAATGTAAGTAAATAGGTACATATGAGACGATTACATGTTTTTTGTATACCTGAGCATTCTGGTAGGCCTAGGGCGCTCGGATTGCGTGCTGAATGCACTGGAGGTGACCGAAGCGACAGACTCTAGGTCGGAGTCTGCGGCGGTGGCGTCAGGCGAGAGGCGGCGGCGCGGCGCCCAGCTACCTCCGCGCGCTGCCAACTCCGAGTCGGATAGACCGGCGTAGTGTCTCTCCCAGCCTGGTATCCATTTTACATGTATTTACTCTGCCAGCCACGAAATTATCGATAATTTTTTACTCACGAAATAATTCGTTAAATATTTTAGTTCACTTCACTTAACATTGATTACCTTATCAGTAAGCAATATAACAAAGAAAGTAACTTCAAAATATTGTGTAGGTGTAGTTTCTTATTTAAGAATTATGTATTGTATTTAACTTCTTTTAAGTCGTTCCAGTCTACTATAAGCAATTATGATACGCTTTTACTTTATTTACAAGTTCCTAAGTATATTCTTATTTTAAGCAGATCTACAATCGATTAATACCTACTATTGAGCTTAAAACTTTAAAAATTATAAAGCAATCGCAAAGGAAAAATTTTGCATTGCTAAAAACTTACCTAATCATTTCACTAAGTTTGCTGTTGTTAATTACTACCACAAATTTGATTTTATTACTTTTACATGATAAGCGTATTTTTTTTATTTAAAAAGTGATTTGTAATGAGGTCGCTTCACTAAAACACGAAGATGTTACTAATTGGAGTGGTGCTTCAATAAGAAGTACCATAGAGCTACATATATGAAGTTAAGTAGGTAGGTATACTGCATAAATGAAATTTAGTATAGTAGTAGTCATCATTTAAAGTTATTGGTATTTAAAAGAAGATAGTACCTAACTTGTTTCTTTGGTTTCGCTATTACTAGATCTAGAATCTAAAGCCTTTTATTGAAAACTAAAAGTAAAGCGGATTTTTTAAAAATCTAATTACTTATTAATAATTGTAAATTGCAACCTTACTACTGGAAATAATTTTTAATAATATTATGTAAACTCTATATATGATACAAATATAACTTTTAGACCATGATACCTACTTATTAAAAAATAAAATTTGGTAGTTGCAAATTACAATCCTTTTCTACAATTAAGTACTAATTAAGCTGGCAAGGAAATTTGGGTAGCCAATGTGTTTTGTAGCTGTTTTCTGTATATTTTGATTTCGAGTGGATAGGTAGCTAAACTTACAGTGGTAGGTACATTTCCATCTAAAACTTTTGTAGCCAAAGGATTAATGTGTCAATACATTGTATTCCGTAACTATAAGGTTCAGTCTAGGCTAAGTTACCTACGAATGTAATCATTTCACGGTAGATATTTACTAATAGATGCCGATGATGCAAGAGGTTATGCGACCCCTAATTGAGCGTTATAACTTACTAACAAAATAGGAAGACCTCTGATGGAGTTACATCAATATGATTTTTCCCACTTAAATCTCGCTATTTAGTTTATTTTTTTTTAAGAGAGTTTAAAGTTAGGTGAATGTCAGTAACTACATACTAAGTGTTTCTAAGACATACATTTTTCACTCTACCTCTATCACATATACAGGCACATATACATTTATATGCTTTTGCCCAGGAAATAAACAACTAGGTATTTCATTACATGGTTCTTTCTGTAGGATACATTGAACATTAATTACTTATAGAAAGAGGCGTGATCACATATCACATCAGTAAAATGGTTGTTCTGATAGATGTGTCTAGTGTTGTCGGTTGCTAGTGAAGGTGGGTGTATAGACCTTGCGGCGTGCTGCGGTAGGTGAGTGTGGCGCCAATGTGATGCGGGCCGATCCACTTACGTTCCTCGAGGTCCGCTGACACCTGCGCCCTGACCGCCCGCTGGCTACTCTGTTGATTATAGTTAGATGGTTATGATCACTGTCATTTTATGTAGGCAAAAAACTGCACATTGCTTTAGAAAAGTTAACAGTACCTTCCTGTCCACAGATTCCAATAGCATCGTTTGTTTCATTATTTGTTAAGTGCTCAAAACGATATAGTTCATTATTATTAATTTTGATTTTCGTTAACACTTGTTCGAATTGACTATACTATCTTCTTCTATATTGAATTGAATTTGAATTTATACTGTAGAGAGTTCAATTCTGTACATGAAATATATTTCCAAAATAACTGTCAGGGGGTGATTAGGGATCGATACTGATGCTAAAAATGCAACCAATAAAATTTTTGTCTGTCTGTATAACCGTTATAGAAACAAAAACTACTAAACGGATTTTAATAAAACTTGGTACAATTATTTTTCAATCAGCAGAGCAGTGAAGGGAAATATTGCGAAAAAAATTGTAACGCGAGTGAAACCGCAGGGCACAGTTAGTCTAATATAAATCTATATAATATAACCTATTTAACTCTAACTATGATCTAACTATACTGATAGTAACACTATATTATAAGAATAAGATACTAATAACTACACTATAATCAACTATAAATTAAATATTGGCTTGGCTTGGCTTCAACCCTTTTTATGTCCCACTGCTGGGCACGGGTTTCTTCCCACAACCGGGGAAGGCCTGAAGCATACGCCACCACGCTGCTCCAATGCGGATTGGTGGAAATACGGGTTAGTGGCCAACCCGTGTCGGATGTTGTCAAACCGCCCAAAGGGTTCGACCGGATTTATCGACTGTTATCTGTCGATAACAACCGGGACCGACAGCTTAACGTGTCCTCTGAAGCCAACTCATCTGAAGCGAACCCTCTGGGACCACCCCACGCGGTCGGTACTGGGTACCGACCGCGTCTGAGTTTGCTCCACTTGTGAAATCGCTTAGGATCCATACTACCGGAGCGAGGCTATGGGCGCATTATGAATATTCTTAAATATAAAATGAATGATTTTTTATCAGTCTGATGATATCCTTCATTTGGACAGAAATCCATCTACTTGTGACGTAATTATTTTCCAAAATATCAAGAAATTAATAATGAAATATGTATGAACTTAACAACCAAGTAGTTCTCACTTTGTCCCTTATTTACCAACTTACTACAACAGTACAGGTGTTGGAAAAATTCAAACTCTGTTTAGCCGTCGCACTAACGAGTTTCCTACGGAAAACTTCCATTGCCCTACCAATCTTATCGTGGGCACATTATGTATAGGTGGCCCAATTAAAAAGCACTCTGAGCCCCACTTCGGGCGCTACGCATTGTAGTTTTCAATTTGGCGGGGTTATACTACGGTTTTACACGGCGCCCGGAGGTATTTCAGACTTCTGTATTTCAGTTTGAATTTTGAGTCAGTACGTGTCGGGACGTCAGTGGGGGTGGACGTGTCGCTCGCTCCACTAAAGATCGCGATCTGGTTAAACTTTGTTGTGTTTTCGTGTTTGTGGACAGTGATTGCTTTCGTCTGTGATGTGATATACTTATGGATTGGTAAGTCTAATTTGAAGTTTTCAATTGATTCTTTTGATTGAAATTACGTTCTAATGAAAACTTTTCACAAAAGTTACTTATTGGTGGAGAAAGCATGTAGGTAGATACGACCACACTGTTTTTGCTAAGAAGCTAACTTGGCAGTTTTTAGGAACACTTTATGCAACCTCAGAAATAACTTTGGTAGTTTGAGGTCGAATACTGATTTATGATTTGTCTGTGGACTGCTGCAACAACTTAAACTCAGGCAAGTTTTTCTAAATCGGCAGAATTTATACATTTACTCTAACTAAAAGACATATAATAATATATGTTAAGTCAAGTTGTTTCGGTTGGGGAAGTGTGAATGCCGTAAATACTTTACTTGACGCCACCATCTCAGTACTTTTTATTAACATCAGGTGCCATGCTCGCATGCTGGTTTAGATACTATTACGAAGGAAAACCATTGACAACTTTAAAATAATAGGTTAGCAAAATAGTCAAAATCATCCATTGATATGCCAGTGACAGTTACACGACTCCATTACGAAACGATTGGCCCCAATAGAAGAGTTTAACCCCACGTTTTTTTTGCTGCTTCTTTAGCGGTACAGGTTTCTAGCAGACTGTTTCTTCTGTTCTGGATTTTGTTAATGAATGAATAAAATAAAAATGTATATAAGCTCTTACTAAGTTTAAACTTAAGAACAATGCCATTACAAGACCATTGTCAGTCATTGGGGTCACACCGTGGTTGTAAAATAGCAGATTTGGGACCTACACTCACTCAAATTCCACTGCTGGGTTTCATTTGAAACCGAATAATAATTTATTGTAGGTGTATTGAATATTAGCATATAGAACTATCTCACCTTAGGTACCTACTTACAAAACCCTGCAAGGTCAGAACCGTTTAGGTATCCATCACGCCGGTAAGCGAATTGGACCTAAAAAGCGTTCATCAACATCAAACCCTCAATTCGTCGGTAGGAAAAAAAATAAACTTTCCTATGAGCAAAGTTGCGACACATAACTATGTAGTTTGAACACAGAATTTCTCTCTGCCAGTTTTAATTGTGGAACTTTTATTATAATAGCGGTTTCATGGCGCCCGTTCCGTTATCTACGTTTGAAAATGCTCTTTTCTACGCGCATAACTTCCCTATTTATTTTTATACAGTTTCAAAGTTTTGAGGTGTGGTTCTTTGTTTTTCAACTCACAATTCACACGGACACTCACGTCCTGTACCCATTGTTTTGGGTCCCATGGACAAAGGTGTTTTCAACTGACTTCCAAAAAAGGCGTATGTTCTCAATTCGACTGTTTTTTTACCTGTTTCTATTGGGTGAACCGATTTGGATGATTGTAGTTTTATTGGAAAGCTAATGCTACCCGTTAGGTCTCATTTTAGTTCAGGTCCAGTCCTGACAACGTCATTCATGAGGAAACCATTAATGAAACAGAAAGACATCTTGTCATCAGTAGTTTAAATGATGAAATTTTTCTGCGTCTGGGTGCTGGTATCACTATGGCACCCACGAAACATGGAATCCTAGTGTGGTGCTATGAGTGTAAGGCAATATAATTAGATATTATGATTAATTAAAGTAGAAGAATACTGTATAAATCAATAGCGTTACTACTACGAGTTGCCTTCAACCCTTTTTATGTCCCACTGCTGGGCACGGGTCTCTCTCCACAACCGAGAAAGGCCTGGAGCATACTCCACCACGCTGCTCCAATGCAGATTGGTGGAGATACGGGTAAGTGGCCAACCCGTG
>DWQK01001190.1:0-16508 GCA_018231225.1 Noctuana stator
TTTTATAAATTCATTAAAAGACATTGGACTTTTCGCATTAGTATCATTAATACAGGCACTAATTATTATCAATCTATTACAAAATAAATAATACTGTAAAGTTCTGGTCTCCCTGTGTTTACTACTTACACGAAAACCTAGTAAAAGTAAAAGATAAATTAAGTAAACATTATAAAAGATACCTTAGGTGTACCTTTCAAAAGATAAATTAAATGTACCTTACACAAAATAATTTACATGTACCTTACAAAGAATAATTGACGTGTACCTTACACGAAATAATTGACTGGTACCTTTCACAAAACGACTGAACTGTACCTTTTCGACGTACATCGCCTATATTGTAAATTCACCAAAAGACATTAACATTTCACACTAAACTTCGATACAGGCACTATTTATTATCATTCTATTACAAATTACATAATACTGTAAAGTTTTGGTCTCCTCTCTGTTACCACTTACACGAAAACCTACTAAATGCATTAAAATCGTTATAAAAAATACTGGTATACTTAATTTGTACATTGGTATTAAGTCTAAGGAGGTATATACACTAACATTATGCTAATTGTCTTAATTGTAGATTGGCAGTTGGTACCGATTAACGTGTGAGTCTCATAGACGCTTAAATATTTAAAACAAAATTAATTGCATTCCATGTAATACTGTGTCACTTCACATAAAGATTGTTTTGATTTCAATTTGTCATGCTTTTGTTTTTATTTTTTAATGTCAATTGACATGGACATGACAGTCAGTACAGACACAGATTAAATATCCATTTGTCATGTGTGTACATTAAAAATGAAAAAAAAAACCCGAGTATCTATTTTTGGAAAGTCTTTTAACGATTTTTTCTAAAAGTTTGCTAAGCAAATAAGTAATGTTATTTAAAAATAAATTAAATTGTGAATTTAGCTAAAAAAATTAGACTCTCCCTGAAAACAAGAACATAATCTATACTAATAATATCAAGCTGAAGAGTTTGTTTGTTTGAACGCGCAAATCTCTAGAACTACTGAACCAATTTGAAAAAATCTTTCAGTGTAAGATAGTCCATTTATCGAGGAAGGCTATAGGCTATCAAGCGTTACGTTGCAATTCTTAACGCGGGTGAAACTGGGGCCACAGCACGAGATGAATGAAAACTTTGATTTTAAATCTTTTGATTAAATTGTAAGCAAAGTGTAGTGCTCACACTACAAGCAATACACTTCACAAGATTCTTCAATATCTTCCTCACGATAATGACAACAACCAAGACGCCTCGTTCCCCCCACATTATTATGAAGACAAGTACGAGCAGTGTATTCGGACTTTGAAAATCTAATTACGTAGCCAGTACCCTTACCTCGATCGCTCCTTCGCCCGCCACCGCCCACCCGGTTCGTTCCACTTTGCGCTGTTAGTCTCAGAAACACTCTTACACTCTCAACTTAAAAAAACGGCGTTATTATTCGACCCGCATTTGACAACCCGTGTGGTTTAGTGGTTATGCCAGTCCGCCAATCGGAGTGCCTTGGTTCGATTTTGTTAATGAATTTACATGTCTGTTCCCTGTGTGGGTATTTGTGTTAGGAAGGGACTTCTAGTGTACGAGTCCCACGAGTATGGGGCGTTTTTATATGAATTATATTTTATTGCGTAAATATTAGATCAAAAAATGTTACCTAATATAATATAGACTGATAACGTAACAGATTACGTAGATTAGTACTTCCTACCTTCCTAACTACTTACGTTTAAAATATTGAAAAATATTAAGAATAAAAAAATGATTTAGTAATTAGATACCTCTGCTCTGTTATTATCTAGTTACAATAGAAACCAATAAAACAACTTACACTTATTATATTCTTTATCATCTCCGTAATTAACTTTTTCTTACTTTATACTGACTCGATGATCCGTGTGGTGTAGTGATTACCACACCAGTACACCATTCGAAGGGTCCTGGGACCGATCTCTAGCGAAATTCAAATGACAAATTTAGATTTCTGTCACCGGTCTGGGTGTTTGTGTACTCGTTTTTGTGTTTGTCCATGGCACCACGACACAGGGAATCCTAGTGTGAGGCTGCGAGTGTGAAGCGTTATTTATTTATTTTACACAGTTTAAAATAAGTCATCTTAATATAATATTTTTTTCCGCGCCAATCAGGTCGATGCCAAGTGGAACGCGCCAAGTTTGTCCAGGCGCACGAATTATACATGGTGTATTAATACGGTGTTCAACTCTACTATTGCTAGTGAAGTTTTAATTCGATAACCCGCCGCCTCGTGGCCACCCTCTCCCCCTCACGATAATGTATTTATGGACGATACCGCGACCTAATGAGTGTTCATACGCTCTTTATGCGGCCCTGGTACTTCGGCTCCTCAAACTACCTTCAGGACGCGTCTAATGGCCTGTTATCAACTTAGCTAGGCTCAAAGAAACAATTATGCAACGCAACTCGCATTAGGGTTGGTAATGCTGAACAGGTCTGTATTAAATTAGTCGCCTTAGTGCTTATTTGTTCAATCTACCGTGAGTCAAATTTTACAGATGTTTTTTTCTTTTGAAAAAAATGTACAGATAAAGTTAAAAACATGTTTTTTGGAGGTTTTAAGTAAAATATGCTTTAAATGTTTTACTAATCGATGTGAAATTAAAGTGCGCATCTTTCTGTGTCTAAAAGTATATTCTGTATCATTTTCGGCAAATACGGTAGATTGAACAGATAAGAACTAACGTGGCGAATTCATTTTTTTAACTCTACGCTTCTTATACAATAAAATTGTTATACGTTTTACTGCTAGTGTATTTAACAACAGTTTATCCTCATTTGACATTTGACGACCCGCGTGTTGCAGTGGTTACCACGCCAGACCACCATTCGAAGGGTCCTGGGTTCGATTACCGACGGAGCAAAAATTTAAATGATAAATTTGGATTTTTGTTCTCGGTCTGAGTGTTTGTGTCTTTGTCTTTGTGCGTGTCCATGGCACCCACGACACAGGAAATCCTAGTGTGGGGCTGTGAGTATGAAGCGTTATTTATTATTAATTTTCTAAACTTTATCTTTTCATTCATGTAATATTGTGAAATGGTTATCGATTCTGACAACTGTGTCAAACGTTTACAAATCTTTTTAAAAAAAACGTTAACAGTTCGTCTCAGACACAAAGCCTTGGTAGAAGTCTTAAAGTGTAACTCTTCTTTGAAATTCAGTCATTTTTGTTTCCTATAGTTATCTATTTCATCCATCGTAAAAATAGGGGTACCAATCTAAAAGCCACCCTTACCAATAATTACTTTAATGTAACCGTGTTTTACGACTGTTTTAGTGTATGTAATTACAATTCTCGAAAAGCAGCATTCTTTATTAACATCGCGTGTCAGAAAAGCATATTTCAACGTCCATCTTCGGTTATTGCGAAGATTTACGTTGCTATCCAAATAACTTGTATTATTGTCGGCAAGACCCTTCCTTATGGGGACATTTATAGCCGATTTATCTTTCTTGAGTGAATTTCAACGAAAACAGCCCATCTTATTATAACATCCACTACGTATTACTATGCCGTAAATCATTTGGAATGGCTCGAGAATATTCTCGGGTTGTTAATGGTGAAAAATGTTTGTTTTATGCACTTTATAGGGTTATTAGTGCTATCTATTCCATCTTAGCAGCTTCAGAGATTAAACATTTGGGTCAAAGGTTAATAGAATTTATTCTATTAAAGTTGCTTATTGAGTGAATAGGAACTTAAAGATACTTATAAATAAACCTGTCTGCTTCTCGTTCGGTTACAAGTGATTGTTTATTTCAATGTTCGTAGACAGTTAATTTCATAACAATTTTACGTGTTAATCTTTTGCCTTAAAGCAAGATTGAATTAGAAGTACCTATAGCTTCTAATCTAATTCAATTCTGTGTTGGATATTGCTTAATCTGTTTTCACTTCTGTTAAGTTAAAGTTTGGAATTAACTTTTGAGTTCATTTCTAACGGAGTTTGTCTTTCAGTTTGAGAGTCCAATACAAGTCATCTAAATAGTTTAATGACACGAACTCAAACTAACCCATACAATTTCGCTGATGAAATAGGAAGTGATTTCAACCAATCACTGTCACATTAATTGCGAATTCCTCAATGTTCGTATTGTGGCCTTTCTCGCTCCCGGCAGAAGCGCATAATAGAGACAAATTTGCACCCATTTAACGTCAACCACACAAGTGTAACTGAGTGCCGGCATCATCAAACTGCTTCTAATTAACCGAACGAAACATCTTGAATACCAGCACCATAGACCAACCAATTGAGCCCATTGAAAACCTAACTGTTTCTACTTAAAACAATTCTGGAGTCATAAAAAGTAATCTCCGGAATTATGAACGTGTCGTAAAGTGTCCAAATTAGAACAACAACCTCCAAATTAGTGACTTAATAGGAAACAAAGAAATATTTATATCATAGTAAATTAGGAACAAATTAGTTACGGAATTGACTACGTCTGAAAACTTGATTTTCTAAATTAAGAACGATATTGATAAATTTATGTGATGATTTATGAGTTACTAATTGAAGAATTCATTAATTTACGATAAAACAAAGAAAGCGTGAAAAGTAACAGCATTTGGAAAAGCACACCGAAATTAAATGAACCATTTAATTGAACCATAAGGCAGAAGTGTTGTGAAAGTTGAGCAGAATTGAGAAGTTATTAACTAAACTATGGTGTGACAAATGGATTGGAACAGACAATTGACGTAAGCGAAAGGTCAGGATGCAAATGCTTTGAATACATTAATTCTTTCATCATCAATACCACTTGTAGAGGACCACCAATGTAGAATTTTGTAAATATCGGTACGAATACTATATAGTATGCATTCAGTTATGATTTTATGCACTGAGAAGAAACTAAATAAAAAATATCACCTCTTCCATCCAGACATCCATATATTCAAGTGTTCAAATTACATTTTATTGACGGAGTGAACAAAAATGATTTTGAAATAGGTAAAAATGATAATTGAAATGATAACGAAGATGGACAAATGTTTGAACTGTTTCTTTGAATTGAGGGCAGTTTTAAGTGGTGCCAAATTAAACGCCATTTCTAATAATACTGGTCAATTGGGTCCATTGTCAGTCTATTAGTGTCTTATGCTGGGTACGGGTGACTTCGAAACGAAGAGTATGAAGTCTATGCTCACCAAATACTGCTTAGATTTAGAAATTAAGAAACCTAAATCAATAACAAAATATAATATTGAGGTGATGGTGTCATTTCTGCAAGTTAAAGATCATTAGCTGCAAACAACGTAACTTAAGATCAGTAGAACCAAATTTTTTTGTCTGTTATTGCGCATGCATTAAGCAAAGCTACTTAACCGAGTGTGAACAAATTTGGAATAGTTGTAGCTCAGGTTTGATTTGAAAATTAATGCCATTGAGCTGTCTTCTTCTAGTTCATTGAGTAAATCAGCCGATGATCTACTATGCGGCACCACGAGAATAGTTCGGTTCGTCGGTCTGTCGCGCAAAATATCGGAGCTATTTTCGGTCCGTCGAGTTATGTATTGTCACTACCGCCTTTAGATTTGGGACTAACGCTCGAGCGGTTATTTGCATACGTAACCTGTTTTGAAGCGGCTAAGCTGTATATTCTACATTTCAAAATCGTCCAAATTTACGACCAATACAATTTGCCGGGCGCCCGTACGACTATCTTACGTGTGTAAATCCCGGCAGTCGTGTATAAGTAAGTGATGACCGAAATTCGGCGTCAAGTGTTTTTGTTATGCTAATTTAATGTTTTTTCAGTTGACATTTCTAAGGTTACTTAACTTTGATATCGCGACGACAATGATATGTTATCGATCTCTTTCATTGGTTTGTCTTTTATAAAAAAAAACATTTGTTCCACTGTAATTAAATTGCTTGAAATGTTATAATATTTAACAAAGTTAAAAAAATCTTGTGAAGACGACGGCGAGGGATCTGATGAGTGGTGATCAGAATGAGACCAGGTTTTAGGTAAAAAAACAAGTTAGGTATATGTTCTAAATCTAATTATGACATTATTTTAAATAAAAATAAGAAATATAAAAATAAAACTAAAAAAGAGGTCTGTTTGCCACAATCACCTTGATCACATATACCTACATTTTTTTCTGATATAACCAGAAGAATACCTATGTCCTAAATCCATCTTACATTTGAGAAAAGACCCGCGATCAGCAGTAGGAGTTCCATTAATACTCGTAATATTAAACGGTTCACAGATAAACAATTTTATTAACTTTGTATAACTGTCGTTGAGACTATTTCTCTGATCCCATGAACACAACAACATTCGTTGTGATCTTTGATCTATTTTGATCCCATTTGTGGTTAATTATTCGATCGCTCACTTTTGACTTGGAGGAATCACTTCCAATATTTATTTGCACAGATGTGGAAACTGATGAGGACGCGACAACCGACGGCGTATTTATTATTATTCCTATTGAACACACTCTTTTATTTTGACGAGACAATTTCAAATAACTTTAGCTACTTCATAAATATGCAAAAACGGCTAAATCTCTCGCTTTATTACCGAATAACACGCGAATAATCCAATGTCCAGACGTTTTAATCTTATTTACAAAAGGAGCTTGCGCTCGGTTTTTGTATTAATATCGGAGCGTAGTATTTATGGAGTTTAAGTACAAAATCCGCTTTGCCTAGAACTTTGCGTTTCTTATTGTTTGTTCCTTGTATTCAATGTTTTTTATTTTATCATAATAAAAGAAAGTATTTGTTTTTTGTTTCACCGACTTTCACATACGGCAGAGTTACTTTTTATAGACGTGCTAGCTATGCCACGCGGTTCTACCCGCGTTAAGAATAGTAACGTAATGCTTGTTAGCGTTCCTCATGAATGTAGAAATCATGTATAAAAAGACACTAAATTGTGAATCTAAACCATTCTCGAGTCCCCTTGAACACACACAACAAATTTCATCAAAATCAGTCCAGTCGTTTAGGAGGAGTTTAGTGACAAACACACGCACATAAGAAATATATAATATAAAGATTGTTCCGTCTACTGGTGTGTCAAATATAAACCACTTGTCCGTGCCATTAACTTTTTAATCCAGTTACTTTAATTCTTTAAAGCACGTTCATCATACTACTAATTGAAGACTTATATTTTTTTCTGTTATGCACTTGTATAATTACAAAAGAACAGGTATCATTCACTTCAGTGACTGGCTACTTCTCTAATAACTAAGAATCATGAACAAGTCACGACTTACATGTTTGGCATCGAATATTTAAAGACCAATAAATAAAGATTAACCTTTACCCATCCAAATAACAGTATCAATAATGCTCAGAGAAAGCTAGTTGAATCGCAAGCAGATGAATCAGTAATTTGGTAGTTGGCCAGACAAAACTTACCTAGTATTCTAGTATCGTTGTATTAGGTTCTGTAATGTATTGCGACACTTGATTCTAAACATCTATGCTCTGATCACCGAATTGTATTTATAGCAATTACTTTAGTTGATGTTGATCAATTAATTCGAAGTTTCTTCTTTAGCTTTAGACGCTTAAAGACTATAAACTATAATTGCTGAGTTAAAGAAAAATAACCATTTACAAAATTGGCCGCGACATCTAGCTTGATTTAAATTTTTTATGTAATATTTATATTAAGCAGTCTTCGTAAATAAATCACCCACCAAATCCAGAATATGAGCAGATCAGAGTATTAAGAGTTACCATGTGCTTCTTCCATTCTATCTATAAATCTGTTAAAGCCTCTCCATGAGATGTGGTAACAAGACAATCTCTGTTTCTGTAAGAATCAAAGAGTGAGATCAATAAACAAATGAACGTCCTAAGCATTGATCAGTTCCTTGCTCCCTAACCTTGATTTGAAGATACAAGGCTCACCTTTGCAACATTGTAACACTGGGTTTGTCTTCGTCCATTGCTTGGTGAAGTGCCAATATACAATTACAAAAGAATGTGCTATGAAATTCGAAGATCGCTAAGTAAATTTCTTATTAAAATAGCAATTAAGACAACTTAATTTTTTAAACAATGGTCCTAATAAAATGTGCGTTAGTACATTAAGAATTGGTGATATCGAATTTTAGTTGAAGTAACCTCGTTGCTATCTTCAAGATAGGACTTATAGATTTCTTCTTACCACTATGACAGGTTGTTCAATGTTTTAATAAATAACTCTGCAATTGCCACGTGAATAGCAATTGCTCTTCTTCTGTAATAACTGTTTCTCCAATTACTGTTTACTATCAGTATTTGATAAGTACTAACCATGTCTTAAAATAAATAAACATGACGGGCTTTAATCGATCAACTTAAATGCAAACGTAACTGAATATCTGGGAATAATAAACAGAAAGCGTCCTTAAATCCTTGACCGCTATCGAAGAACTGTCAGTATTATTCAGGCGCTCAAAATCTATTATCTTTAGCGAAGTAGCTAAGAAGGTTCGCTTCCAACCAAGTGGTCTCCATATCGAGTGTCTGTGACATAATTTTGATACGGCTGTTCAAATATTAGCTGTCTGCGTCAAAAATCCTATCGACCGCGCAAAATTCTGCTTACGATAATGAAATTCAGACTTGACTCAAGTAGTTTAATACAGAGATATTTTTGTTATCAATTTAAATTTGAATTCGAGCCTTCAGGTGCCTGTAAAAGGTAAATAATTCGTGCAAACTACTTCATGGTAGAATAGACAAAACATAAATTCATCAAAATTTATCCGTTTACTCCTATTATAGAGTGTATTTTTTTTTAAATGCATGTGTTAGAAAATTACGTTGTTATAAATATATGTTGTAATAATGATAGACTTGATTTGTGTGGATTCATTGCAATAATAGTACGAAGATTATGGTTAAATTGCAATGTTAAATGTCAAGTAAGAAGTATCAGTGAAACTTTGCTGCTACGAATTTCCTCGAGTGCTTCGGGTGTTATCTTTCTAGTTGTATAATTTCAATTTGCTGAGAAAAGTTATGTTGGGTCATCCATCAATCATACTCCACTGGATATTACTTCTAATGATAAGCGAGGGAAATCGATTGCTTTATACGGTTTGTTAACTAGGACATAGTTTGCGGTGATCCATAAGTGTTATGTTTCATTAGAAATGTTGATCCACGAAGAAAGTTACATTGCGATCAGTTAACAGGAGTTGTTGAGGCTTTTTGAGACTTATGTTTAATGGCAATGTAGGATCAAACACTGAATTTGTACCTAATGTTTAATGTCAATGTAGAATCAAATCAAACGACGTTGAATAAAAATATTTCTAACTATAAATAATGTTAATTTATTGTTGCTATTGTCTACAATCGGTAGACTCAATCCGATATTTTATGATGTTGCAAACAATGATAATTATATTATCTATAACTAGCTGACCCGGCGAATTTCGTATCGCATATAACATAAAAAACTAAGGTGTGGGCCGATGAAAAATAGATGTTGGCCGATTCTTAGGCCTACCAAATATGCACACTAAACTTCATGAGAATCGGTCGAGCCGTATCGAAGGAGTACGGTAACTAACATTGTGACATGGAAATTTTATATATTACATTATAATATGATATTATCTATAGACAGGTCATACGCTAACATCCTTGCATTAAGAAATGCCACGAATATTATTAGGTAGGTATCGCCGCCGCGCTGATGTTACGATAAAACGATACGTTTCTTTTCTTACATCGTTTAAAAACAAATGAAGGCATTATTGACACTTTTACAAGCTCAAACTTCGCAACGACAACAATGATATTGTGTAGTCCCGACGCGCTAACTCAAAGTCAGGCATTTGCCTTGAATTTATGTTGCCAAAATTCGGAGCGGATACCGCATCTATACCTATTTAAATAATAATATATTTACATAATAAGACGCATGACGGTAACTTTTAAATAAGATATAATTGCATGTTTTTATCTTCAATGAGTAACATTCGAAATAGTACCTTTTATAAAGGAACGTTTAAACTTTCCTAAGCACTTGACGTTGACTTTATGATTATCATTGGGTCTTTTTATCTCCTTATTAATCTCCATCAGGTACTGAGTAGTATTAGAAGATTACTGATGTGATAACCATTCTTGGTTCTGATGATGGCTTCAATGTAGATAGTTTCATAACTCTTGTATAAAATATTGTAGGAATAATAATAAGTAATACAACGATAATAACTCAGTAATAGTGTTCTATTTATTCGTTTCTATTATTCTTATGACATTACATTTTTGACAATCAATATCAATAATATATTTCTATTATTTTTAAAGTTCGAACCTAACCAAAGAGTTTATAATTGCCGACAACATTTTAAACTATCTTACAATATGTCTTGTATAAAGTTACTTGTTTTTGATAGATGCCTATTAGTGTTGTGAATAGACAAAGTTTTAACGTGTGTGTGTGGAAGAAAGTGGTGTCAAAAGAACTCTTAATTCTGAAACAGTCTATGATAATCCATGTCCAAATCGCGGTAACTGGTTATTTATAATGGCCGCAAAGGTAGTGGGGGTTCCGATTGCGGAAAAGGAACAAGTAACAACACATCAAAGAGTATTCTGTCTATATTTGTAACAGTCCATGGCGGCTGCCAAAAGTTAAAAAAGTGTCGCGTAACGCGTGCGGCTGCGGCTTGCGTCGCGCGTCACTCGGCTTGCGGCTCACGTACGCCACGACGCCTATCTTTTGCCAGTGATTGGTAAAGCAACTGATACAAGATAAACGTAACCGCGTACTGAGATTTAAAGGACGGTTATACCCCGGATATTAACAAGACTGGCAAAAGATAATTGACATAATAAATCAGCCTGGGTCCTTATGCCGTTCGTCGCAGCCGCAAGCCGGAGCCGCAAGCTTTAGCCGCAAGCCTTAGCCTCAAGCCGCAGCCGCTAATAGCAGCATCAATATAAACCAGTCTCTCTAATTGCCGTGGTCGACTATATCTGTTATCATACGTCACGAGGTCATCGACCCGCATTATCTCATGTGTTTTCTTTGCGTTTTTCACGTATCCACGAATTTTAGTGTTACGTTTAAAATTTTTACGCTAGATAATACTACTCAGCATTAAACACGCCTTTTGTAACAGATATATTCTTATAATAAAGTATTACGTATATTCACTACATAGTATAAAACAAAGTCGCTTTCTCTGTCCCTATATCTCTAAGTATGCTTAAATCTTTAAAACTATACAACGGATTTTGATGCGGGTTTTTTAATAGATAGAGTGATTGAAGAGGAAGGTTTATATGTATAAACGTTCACAGTTTTTTTGTAGAGTATTTAGTATCAGCATTGCACCCGTGCGAAGTCGGGGTGGGTCGCTAGTTATAAATAAAATTTTAAGTAACGCTTCATACTCACAGATCCACACTAGCTTCTCTGTCGTGGGCGCCATGGACATATACAAAGACAACCACAAACAACCAGACCGGGAACCGAAATCTAAATTCATCATTTAAATTTCTGGAATAAAAATTCCAGTAATCGAACCCAGGACCCTTCGGATGATGGACTGGAATGGTAACCATTACCCACAAGGTCGTCAATAAATAAACTATGGCGCGTTGATATGAAACGAAGATCGTTCAGACATGCTCAATGGAGTGAAGATTGAGTAACCATCAATATTTACAAACGATCGAACCCAGGACCCTTCAAATGGTGGACTGGTGACTATACAAAGATAAAATTCAAAATTCAAACATTTTTATTCATCATAAGGTACACTCGATGGTATTTTAGGCGCCCTTTTGGCTAAGGTAGGCCGGGAGAAAAAAGCCAGCGGAAAAAAACTCTCGGCACTCATTTAAAATCAAGTATAAATCATAAATTATTAATTACTCATTAAGCTCAATAAATAGACTATAATGATTAACAGTACACACTAGTAAATTAGCAATACATGTACCTATTATACTCATTTCACTAAGAAAATAAGAAATCTCTAGTTGTAAGTGAGAATTGAACAAGTAGCACAGAAGTTAATAAAGGGACTTATCTTATCCTACTTTTTTTCTTTTTACTCTGTGAACATTCCTGTTTCATTGTGAGGTCAAAAGGTGTGGGGGACATGGGATAAAATAAATATAATAATAATGCGAGATGTTCAACGCCTCATCGACACAGGATTATGACGTAAGCGTAGGGCTGTCAAAAGGAACTTATCTGAATTTTTTAAATTGTTTATTATAAGATTTGTAAGTCGGTTGATATAATATAAATAAACTTTATTAAACATTAGTGATATAAACTGTGACGTTTGTAGCATATTCGTATAAATATTAAACACTCTGGAACGTGTGCGAATTTGTACTCAATATTATGAAGTATTTATGACGCATGTGTAGCAATTTGTGTACTTTCAAGCATGGAATCTTATCTTTTGTAAAGTTATCTTTTCTTATCTTGTATTCGTGTTGACTTCCTTAGAAACAATTGTTTTGCCTAAGCAGATTTGGAATTTGATACAAACTGATATGAATAAAGGGTATTGAACTTGAATTGATACGTGTATCGTAAGTAGGTTATCATATTTTAAGATTCTGCCGATGGAAGAAATAACACACTATTCATATTCCATTCGATTAAAGAAATGTATTGTGCTCTAGACGAGGTCGCGGTCAAGATTAACCGGTCGAACTTCGATCAATTAAAATAATTTCAGTGACTGCAGCGTCATCTATTAGCGAAAGTGGTGCAACTATTACTATTATTTAATGCTCCTGTGAAGTAGAGTAGCGAGCTGGTGAGGAGAACATAGTGATGACTTTGAGTAAATCCGTCGATTATTGATTCAAGTTTCTACCGAATCGAATCGAACCCAATACTCCAAGGTAAATTCGTACTATGCGACTTACTGCAAACAGATGCCTTCCTGTCAAAAATTTCCTTTCCGTTTTTATTATCTGTGAATTATATGAAAAAACATAAAAAAAATTAAACAGTCATTAACGCGTGACAATGTGACAGCCCTAGTCAAACAAGACGTTAAAAGGAGCGACAGACACACAATTTAAATTATATCCTTAAAACATCAGATACACCGAGCGTATCCCCGTACGCCACAAAGGGAGGCGCGGCGATGTATAAATTACCGAAAAATTATACACGTATCTGGCAACATCTTAATTTATTAAGATTTCTGTTGATAGGGACGGCTTGGTGCGGCGACTGGTGCTATTATGGAGATAATGGTACGGATAAAGTGTCTCTGAATATGATCCTGTGGACAAACCGAGGATGCTTACGGTCTTTGGATTAAAGATTTTGTTAAGCGTGAAGTACTGCCGCCATACACTCTTCTAGCGTGCCGTAGTATTTTGTATGTTGACTACTGTTAGATCATGATAAAATGGACGTAGAAGACGTCCATTTTATTCCTCAGGTGTTGCTGGGAGGTAATTTAGTAATTTGAACCTAGTAAACAGGGAGACAACTCACCTCATAGGCAGCCTTTGTCCATCTTCGTCGGATCTTTCCTTCACTTCACCATCTTAAGTTAATAACTTAGACAGTTCCTTTAAGCTTTCATGGTAATAAAATTGGTAGAACACAGATAGTTAAGTCTCTTTACCGTGTCAATTCATTATTTGTTTTATTTAAATCGTTTTTTGCTACATTTTATGAAAACAAAATATAACAAAGGGCGAACTTAATGCATTTTATACCAGTAAATCATCTTACTCCTTCTGAGTAGCAAACTTTCTCGGACCTTTAGTCTGTTTGAAGTTGGACGTGGATGTTCATGGGTTGCAGTGAGCAGTGAGTATTTAACATCAGGACCTCAGAAGAGGACAGGTCGCGAGCCCATGGAAAAGAGCTTCTAATAAACCGGAAAATAGTCAGGCATTGCCGAAAAGTTAGTCTGTCATTCCCAAAAAATACACGAGAATTAGGTGTTCGTACTTACTGAAAATGTTGAAGGCACTCACGAAATATTTTATGTTAGAATATCTAAAGTCCTTGCTTATGCCTTCATAGGTTAACCGACAATGTTGCCGATAGCCTGCGTAAGCCGGACAACTTTGAATGTAGTAGGTGAGCAGTTTAAAAGTCGTAAAATGTGTTGTAATATTGTTCCTTATTATAAGCACCTAGGTATATTTAGTATTGTAAAGTCAGTTTTCTGACTATAAGGCAATGTGGGTGTTTAGTCTATTAAATACTGTGAAGTCTATGTGTTTTTACCGACTTCATTGTTAGTTTAACAAGGCATGAAATAATCGAAATTTTTTAAATTTTTATTGTAATTCTAGCTTACTTTCTAAGCAATTGTACATTAGTTTTTTTCTTTTGAAAATCAATCCTACGCGTTTACACAACAGACACTGGGGTATGGATTAGGTCAAATCTCACCACATCTCGCCAGGGGACTAATGTTGGAAAATCGGTCAAATATTCATGTAATTAATGAACGCCCCGTAAAGTGAAACCAATTAATTAGCAAGCAGTATTTCAAAATCTATTTCAATAAAATTGTCAATCTCTACAAATGATTATCGACATATTTTTTTAATGTATACGACCACCCATAATCCGATAATCTATTAACCATTTCCCAACCATGACCGATCGAAAGCTTCCGATTAAAGAAGTCGCCTTGCTCATTACATTTAACATACGATAACATTGTAATACAATTTTATCGGGTAGCTCTATCTCCGATGCGTTTGTCTTCACGGTCTACTATCTAGCGAACTAAATGACTATTTATTGGGAAACGTTCAACTATTTTTACGTACTTTTTTAACTTGATCTCGATGAGGATTAGGATTGAGTCTGGCTGATAGAGTGAAACGCACAAAAGAGGCAAATACAGTAGCTCCACTCTTTTATTATTATATACGTTATTCTTTGAACTCTTCTAGACATGCTGGACATATTGTCCCACATCTGGGCTCAAATAATCAGGATCAGAATCAATTTTCAACCGACTTCAAAGAAAGGAGGCCAAACATTAAAAAAATACCAATGTTTGTCACCTCATAAATTTAATACTGGGTGAACAGATTTTGATGATTTTTATTTATTTGAAAGCTGATGCTTCCCGTTTGGTCCCATTTTAAGTTAGTCCAGCTCTGACAAGGGCATCCATTAGAAAACCTAAGTCTTAAATATTCTAGAATAACGGTACATTGCAGATGCGATAGTCAAAGAAAATACAACCATGCGAAATTCCGGCCACAGATGGGTTTACAGTAATAAAATTAAAACTATATATTGCTTATATGTAATTATTTTATATTAAAATCTCTCAAATAAACGAGCAAGGTTCAGAACCCGGTCCTCCCAAATAAAAAACTTAATTCCTTTCATCGCCACTTCGTTCTGTGGTACCATGGCCTTATTTTCTTTTGAGACTTGAAAAACTAAGATTTGTAAATATCCCGCTGTTAGCACTAAATTGTTAAGAACTTTTTAGTGTTTAAATTTTATTTCGATCTAGATAGCAGTTATTTTGGTACTTTAATGAATCTTAAAAGCACCTATGTTTTAAAAAATACCCACTAATGAGCACTGGTCTACTTTTAAGATATGAGAATGGTTTAGGCCATGGTCCACCACGCTGGCCAACTGTTGGCGTAATTCAAATGCCATTTGAGAATTTTATGGAGAAACCTGAGGCAGATTTTGTCACGATGTTTTTTTTTCACCATTACAGCTCATGATATTTAATTACTTAAAACAGACATAACTTAGAAAAGTCATTTTTTCCGCTTACATTGGAACCCGGTCCTCTAGTATAAGAGGCCTTCTTAACCACGGGCCTATCACTGCTACGTACATAACCCTAACGCAATAAGCAAATTTAATATAACAACATTTATTAGGGTTCCTTACAAATTATTTCGCACCAACGCCACCAATCAATCGAAACGGGATGGCCGTCTGTCTAATTATTATGACAACGATACTACGGTCGATAGCTTTGACGTTCGACCGCCCACGACGACTGTAATATCGCTATACATATGTATATTTGTATTTGTGTCCATTAAATTGGATATAGAAATAATTATAACTAGCGATATGAAAAAAATTACTTCAAAGTTGCCGCGTACATACTTAAATTTAAGGCTTATATGGTTTTCTCAAGGATGCTGTTGTCAGAACTGGACCAAAGTAAAGTGGAACCAAACGGAAGGCATCAGCTTTCAAATAAAAAAAGAATCATACAAATCCATTCACCTAGTCGACGGTTATGAGGTAACAAACATTAAAAAAATACAGCCGAATTGAGAACCCCCTACGTTTTTTCAAAGTCGATGGAAAAATGGAGATTTATAACCCGCTAGCTGTGTCCCGCGGTTTCACCCGCGTTAAGAATTTTATTGTAACGTAACGCTTAGCCTATAGCTATAGCCTTCCTCGATAAATGGCATCCCACAGGAACATTTTTTCGGGATAAAAACTATCCTATGTGTTAATCCAA